>JAXGGA010003278.1:0-105373 GCA_038373865.1 Uloborus plumipes | reverse complement strand
CTTACGATTAGGAACACATTCTCAACTCTCTGATCTAGTTATGACTTCCCTCTTAGAAAATATGTTAGTTGGACCCATTCTTTTCCCTCTGTTTGAAATTAATAAGAGGTCGGCAATTTCATACCCCCCTCCCAATTTTTTCTCCCCGCTATGGGTCAGAATATTAACTCCTTGTGGTCCTTATTTGAAAATTGCAAGGTTCATTGGTCTTTACAAAGGCTAAACATGTTTTTAAAAAACATGAATTTTTCCTAGTATTTCTATTTTTCCAAAGTCCCCCCCAATGTTCAGCAGGCAGCGACGCCCATGATTTAATGAGACAAATTTCATAGCATCATGAAATACGGTTCTATGGTTGAATTTCTCCTTTAAGGATATATAGGTACTGAAAATATTTTCAAAATCTCTCGAACTAAAGAGAACTAAATAGTATTTAAGTTGCCAGTCGCATTATATTGATATCACCGGTAAATTATTTGAGGCACAATGTATCAGTATTGCAAAATTTCCTCAGAAACGTATCTAATCGCTAGATAAATATACGCACAGTAGGAACGTTACAAGTGAACAAAATCAGAAAAATTATTTGTGTAATTACAGCTACAATACCGATTTGTACAATTCTAATGTTATTATGTAAGTCACTCATTGCATAAAAGTAAGCATTTTACTTGAAAAATCAAATTGAGGTAATATGGCAAATGAAATTAGCTCAAAAAAATGCGAGACCTATAGTTATTTATATAATACAAAGGATACTTTCACTCAAATGCGTTCTTAGAACAGTAATGCTGGATTCCAGCTGTAAGAAAATAGCCGATTTTGATGACATTCGATTAATGTGACAATTTAAAAAAGACACGGAAATATTTTTTTCTCCATGAACATTCTAGAAACGGGGAAATATTTGTTTTGAGCATACTTATTGCTAATGTTATTTTGAGTTAAGTCGTGCGTTGAGTCATAGTTTGTGTATTAACTATATGTGCTAATGAAATGTTAATATTTTTAACTGCCATACATTTGGTTTGACATCAAGCTGGAACTTAGAGTTTTTCTTATGCTAAAATTAAATTATTAACATTTATTTCTACTCCGATAATATAAATTAAACTTGGACAATTAGTTAATTTCAGTTATTCTTTTTTTTTCTTTCTTTTTAATTTAAAAATTTTGTTAACCCTTAGTATGAATGAAAACATAACTGTTATGGATCCAAGCAATTTATGAACTGCTATTACAACATGTACTACATCCCTTCACTTGACAGCGTGAAAAATTCTATTCATACCTAAATGCAACTTAACCCATTAATGCCTGACATTTTTTTTCCAAAGATATTTTGTATACTGGTTACAAACAGTGTCTAATGGACGGGAAAAATAATAAAAAAAATATTATGTAAAAAATTAATTTTTTATTAAGGAAAGAAAAATCGTCCCTTAAAAGTTACGATAGAACCCAAAGGGTAGAAACTTTTTTTACTCAAATTTTTTTCTGCCTACGATATAATATTCAAAAAGACCTTTTATAAGAAGAAATAAAACCAGCAATTAACATAAACTGGGAAGCTGGGAATAACTTTGAAAACTTAGCTTTTTTTCTTGAGATTGAGAACGATGTCATTTTTGATAAAGATCATTTTGAAACTGCTACAGAACGCACTTTAGAATGGTTATATGCTGCAATCTGTTAATAACGAATTGAAACAATATCAAGGTACTAATTGAACACCATTATTTGGTTGAAATGTTCATTTAGGGGTAATTCAGACCCCTTTTTGGACCGTCCCTAAAAAGGGACGCTAGGCATTAATGGGTTAAGGCCCAGTTTCCTAGAATCGTCGCTGACGCCGGGCGCGACGCACGCTGGAATCAGAACCAGTTTGATTGGAGCGTGGCATGAAGCGACGTCAATCTGCGGCTCAGGTGCATGCGCAGAAGGCGGCGTCTGTCGCCTCGCCAGAGATCGACGATTTCACTCCTAGGAAACCGGGCCTTTAACTTGACACTGAACGTCACTACGGGCGGATCCAATAAGAGCTCACAAGCAGTCAGCGATCTCCTCTAATTCGCCAAGTAGGTTGTGACGTTTTATCTAGCTCGTTTTTCATAGGCTAACGTCACTCAAACGTCACGCTGACGTCACGACGTTGTTGTCAAGAAAGGTCGCAGTGTAGTATAGTATTAGCTTTTAAAACATGCAAGGCAGTGCGTGCTGTAGGATTATCAGTAACTTAACGATATTAAATGAATAAAACCCAGGACATTAGACACATATTTTCCTGCACTTCTGACCCTTTATTCGCACATCTTTTTTTCTCCTTAAAAAATATTACCTTCATGAAAGTAAATATATATTTTTAATGTTTACTCTTACATTTAGAAAACTTAGCGAATGTTTTATCGTGACCATAAACTCATTTTGTTCCTGTTTTAAAGAACACATTTGGAATTTTTATCTCTCATTCTCGGAATTGTTCGATTTTCTGCAAACAAAGACTGAACAAACGAGAGCAATCGGTTGAGTCAAGTGAAACATTGTTCGATCTTAGAATAAAGTGTTCGAAGAAGCGAGGAAGGAACGATTTATTTATTAAACCTCTAAATTTTGGAGGTATTTTGACTCACTTGTGAAAACTATTCTGGTGATATATAGTTTTGAAAGTTATGGCCGCACTACTTTTTTTCAAAGTGCGTTATCTTTTTGTTTCTTTTTTACTAACAAGGGTGTTTTTTCCCCTTGTTTTTACAGTGGAACTCCAACTAACCCCAGCTCCGACTATTCGAATCGTTGAAAATCCGAATAGTTTTCAGAATTTCAGAAAAAAAAACCATGGCATAAATTAAACAGGAAGTTTCGTACAGGATTAAACGAGACTTTTTTTTCCCGTATACCAATCATCGACATTCTAGCATTTGATCAATATTCTCTTAGTTATAGAGGACTGAAAAGAAACCTGGTCAAAACAGAAAAAAAAAAGTTAGTTTAAATCTGACTGTTCACTCAAAAGTTATTAGGCTGCACAGGTTTTTTTATTTGTTCAAAATTGAAGGAAGGCTCAAATGGAAAATCCTACTATGGGAATGATTTGTACTCCCCAAGATCTTTGAAGAAAAAAAAAAAAACGAATCAGAATGCTCACACAAAACATGCTTGAGGAGGACGGGTTTTCGAACTGTTCAAAACTTGAACAACAGATAGTCACACTGAAATATAAGATATTGAACGAAATATTGTTCAAATCAGAAAGTCAACTACCAGAATGACACGCTCTTGACCATATCTTACGAACAAAGAAAATGTATTCAAATCGAATTGATCATTTAAAGTTACTATAGGGGGGGGGGGGGCACAGACAGACCGTCAGACATACATTTTTCCCATATTAAACCCTACTTTCCAAATTTTAACTGTTATTTTAATGTTTTATTATCTTCTTCATTTTGACTTTTTTTTTTTTTTGGAATTTGCGATATTTTAAAGGGGCAATAGGCCACGTTTAACGTATTTTTCTTCTTTTCTTTTACTTTAACGGAAAAGTCGGCTAAAAAATATAAGACCATGAAGCTATAATATGCGAAAGGCGAAAATTATTTGGATAATGAATGATTAACCGTGACAGCTCTATTGTTGACTTCTAATGTGCAGTAGTAAGCGTGAGTACGCTTAACATATGAACGTGTTGACTTTACATTTTAATGTTTAAAAGCTCTCTTTCTTTAAAAATATTTTTTCCCCATTTCCAATACACATACAGCACAATATAATCTCATTACTTAATATGCAACAGCCCAAATTTTCCATTAGTCGAATATCCAGGTTTCAATTGATTTGGATAACTGTAGTCATACTGCATTTGCCGATTTTCGAAATGATTCGAGTTCCATGAAACCCTTAGAATAAGTTTTTTCTGTAAAAAATGTGACTTGTTATGTATTATTACTTCTATATCATGACATCTCTAACAAATGTTTAAGCAAAATCCCTAATTCGGCTGTATTGATAAATCAGTATATACGTGGTATTTAAATGTTGCAAATGATTTGAGAGAAAAGTTTAAACTTAAATGTAGCGACTCGTTCGGTAATGATGGAGTGATATTTTGTAGCTTAAAATTTGTTCAGCTAAATTCTGAAAGAAACGAAAAAAAAAAAAGAAAGAAAGAAATTCATTCGGCTTTAATCAAAAATGCATATTAATAACCGATATTAACTAGGCAAAAAGAAGTTTTCGCCATTACAAACACGATGCCTTCCTTGTAAGGGAAAAAATCGCCATTTTTGAAAAACGAAATCGGGGCAGATGCTTTACGAAAAAAAAAAGTTTTCTGCTGTTTTCGAATTTCAACAACTTATGGTGTCGTCGACGAACTGCATATTAATCACGAAATTATCCACGACCGCGGTTTTGTGGAATATTAATTAGCGTTGATTATCGGAATAAATTAGAATTATGAACGAAAATAAAAATGAACCCTTTTTTTTAATGTTCGAGAACTTAATTTAGCATTGCTTCAAAGAAAATTCGTGCTTAAATTTTTTAAACTTTCGCCAAGAGTTGTAAATCGTTCAAGACTGTGCTGTGGAAATTGCATGTAAAAGTTTCTGAAAGAGTATTTGTATTTGTTGGCTCTTGTTGTAATCTGTTATTTCTTTTTTTTTAAATATGCCTGCTAAATATTATGCATTTTAAGTTCAGCTTGTAACAAGAACTAATATTACAAATACGAAAATTAAATTAAAAATCAAAAAAACCCTCGACCCTGATTGCACTGATATTTAAACGAACTTCACTGGTCAGAAAGTGTTTTAAATTTTTAAATATCTTTCTGTGTTTTCGAAATTACGCCAAAGAGAGCCAAAAAAAAAGGTAGCTAATATGAAATTCGAACATCAGCAAAAGACCGCAGAATGGTATGGTACAACTCGCAATGGGAGAGCCAGGGGGTACCCAAAGGGGGCATTATGGCGCAAGTTGAGCCATCAAAAGTTTTGAGGGGGAATATTTTTAAACTAATTTGTTTATTTATTTATTTTTATTTTTTTTATTTAAATTATTTATTAAGTAATTTTTGTCATGAAATAATGAATATTTTTTTTTATTTAAATTATTTATTAAGTAATTTTTTTCATGAAATAATGAATTATTTTTTTTAATTTAAATTATTTACGGATTTTTTTAATAAAAAATATTCGTTGATTCATTTTTTTAATTTAAATTAATTCTTTTATTTCTGTATTATTATTTATTTATTTATTTACTTATTTATTTTGTGTGTGCGAGTGTGTGTGCTTGGAATGTCTGAAAGGGAAAAAAAGCGATTCTATTCTATGCATAATTCGAACTTTAAAAAATTAATAATATATAAAAAACAAATAGTTATAATTAAAATAAATAAATAAATATTTAAAAATAAAAAAAAATATTTAAAATAAATAAATAATATTTAAAAAAATAAATAAATAATGTTTAAAAATAAATAAATAAATATTTTTAAAAATAAATCAAATAAAAAGCACAAGAGCGCTGTGAAAATTTTTTGGGGGGGGGGGAAATTTGCGCCATTGAGCTTGGGGGGATGGGCTGGGCAGCCCTGGGCAGAGCTCAAGTAAGTAGAGCTCTAATTTTATATTAGCTACCAGTTTATTTTTTGGCTCTCTTTGCTTCTATCAGAAGATTTCTTCCTCCATCTCGGTTAATCCTACTCCATTTCATTCATTTCATTTTGCACTCCAGGGTCCCCCGTACCTACCACAGCTTCGTGGTTTAACCGGGTTAGGCCCCTGAAGAGCGCTCTGATCTTAATTTTGAACCAGAACCTAGGGTCGAGCAAACCCTAGGACCAGCACCCCCAGAGGTATCGTTTCACTTGGAGGACTTTGTGACCACGACATTTTTAACGCCTCCCAGCCAGCATTAATCTAGACGGTGGATCTTTGATCGGCTGGGATCGAACCCGGGTCCCTCCGGACACGAGTCCGATGCCTTACCGATCGGGCCACCACGGCCCTAATCCTACTCCAGGCTGACGAGTGCAAATAAGCACGAAACTGCAGTCCTTGGATGACATAACCGAATTGACGGTATAATGCATGTTTCTGCCTTAGCCCTGGCTTGCGGGCGGTGACTTAGGGGGGAATTCAGGTGAAACGCTGAATCTGCAAAAATGCGTGGCACACGCAAATTTTTGCATGAAGTTGCGCAAAAAAGCTCTGAATTGGCGCTTTTGAGAAAAAAAACGTTTCACAAGAATCCGAAAACCCGAAAATTTGCGTGTGCAACGCACTTTTGCAGATGCAGCGTTTCACCTGAATTCCGCCATTACTACTTTACAAAAAAACATGTTATGCTTTTAAAAATAAATTCAACGAATTATTCTTTCCTGAAATGCACCGTTCAATTTACTGTTGATGTGAATCGATAAAATAATTTGGCTTCAAAGCATTACTCCTATTCCACTAACCCAGATGATACTTTGTCTTTTCAAAGAAAGAAGGAAAAACTCGGTCGACGCAGAAAACATATTTATTTTCAGTAAGACATATTTCTTTTCAGAAAACATTACTTTTCAGTAAGAAGAAGAACACCTCGTTTACATAAATGGGTTGCGTAAATGAGATATATGTGCGATAGTATATCCCTAAAGGTTCTGGTTGAGGCGTTGTAATGACTTTGGGTAGGTTTCGAAAATGTAAGTATACATCTTTACTCGTAATTTTCCTCCTACATGTTTTCGTCTTATTTGGCTTCTTTGCGATTTGAAAAATGATAGAATGCATTTTTTTCTCAATTCTCTGAAAGTTTAAGAAAAAATGAATTTTTTGCTCAGAAATCCAATTCTTCAATTTCGATAAAAAATATTTTTACCTATATATGTATGTAAAATATGTTTTACTCTCCGATGACAGAAGGGAAAAAAGTCACATTCCGTCGAAACATTTCAACTGTGCTCAATTAGTTCTTGCATCGTTGCCGTTTGAAAAAACTAAGTAGTGCAATTGATAATAAAATTAAATAATGCAAAGAAATATTACAGTGTAGACGATCATACATTTGCAATTCAATTAAACTACAGAAAGCGCGCGATGCAGTCTTTGGCCAATGGCTGCTGAAAAATGTAAAACAAAGACCCACCCAACAACATGGAATATGATCTGTTTAATAAGACATGTGCTTTTCCCGCAAAAATCGAAGTATTTTATCTTTTTAGATTATTTCTTAAATCACTTCAAGATGGTTTATTCACTTTCCGAAGCTATGAATTGATAAGTGATAAATATACCCAAGTAGCACACTTCGTTTTTTAAAGGTTGTAAAATGGTTATTAACGTTGTAACAACCGCTTAAAAACGTTTACAAAACGTTTAAAGGTTATTTGTGCTACCTGGGTAAAGGTTAACAGACCAGGGGGGCCCATAGTCTAGAGGGGAATGGTGCAACATGCTAAATGATACGGAGCACTCCCTACCCCCAAGCGCGAGACTTCCGTAAAAAGAGATTAAAGGCCTTATACTATCACCCCCCCCCCCCCATATCCGAAAAAAAAAATTAATGGCGCAGTCTGTGCCATTATTCCCCCTCGTTTGCTCCCGCAGTAGCAGGCGATAATTTAAATCGTCATAACATTTGTAACTATTTCTTTCAAGCGACGGACGCTTTGCTTCGTCACTGCAGTATTTTCTATCCGAAGAAAAAAATAGAAATAAGCTAAAATGAGAGCATATGCAGTTTTTACGTATAGTTCGGTTATATCATCCAGATACTGCAGTTTCGTTCTCATTAGGACTTATCAGTTTGGCTTCGGCAGCTACTGAGCTGGAGGCAAAAAGCAAAAGTCCTCTTTAAGAAACTAAGCGTGGCAAACAAACTGGTAGTTCCTGTAAAATTAACATCAGTGAGGGATCGCAGCAATGCTACGGCTCAACTCTTAAATTGAAGGAAAAGCTTTGGTATTGAGCAGTGAATTGCCGCTCCAAAGCTGTGGATAAAAGCAGAATTACGAGCAATACACCGCCAGCTCGGTAATACCATCAAAGTGAATTCGGTGTTTTGCATACAGTTCTGCCTTGAGTCCTGACTTTGGGATGGCAATTTAGGGCCCTGCTCCACATCAGCGTAAAACGCGACCGAAACCGAAGGCAGAAACCGAAAAGCCGGGTACTTTCCATAGGAACACTATGGAATCCATTTTACGTTTCTGCTTTATTTTTTGCTTTACGTCAATGTGGAGCAGGGCCCTTACTGCTTCATACCAAAGCTTTTCCTTCAATTTAAGAGTTGAGCAGTATTATTGCTGCGATCCCTCACTGGTGGGCTAATTTTACAGAAGCTACTAGGCTACTAGTTTACAGATAATACAGATAATCAATTATTTTCGTGCCGGCGCGAAGCGCCTTTACACGTAACTGAGATAGCACTGACGGGGAAATGACAAGTGAGCAACATCATTATGTAGGGAGAAAATAAACACAATGCACAATATAAATGCATGTACAATCATGAGTATAACAATAAGACAATAGGGAAGAAAATGAGCAAGAGAAGAGCAGAAATAATTACAACAAGCGCAAGGCCAAACAGGGGCTGGGTAGAATGGCTACTAGTTTGTCTGTCACGCTTAGCTTCTATAAGAGGAGTTTTGCCTCCAGCTCGGTTACTGCCTAAGCAAGACTGGTGAGTCCTAGTGAGAACGAAACTGCAGTATCTGGATGATATAACAGAGCTGGCGGTGTTATTGGATGTAGATCTATCTGCCTTAGCCCTGGCTTCGGGGCAGTTACTTACTGCTTAAAACGAGTCTCTTATATACTAAACAGAAACATAGCTTTAATCTCTTCCCAGCTTTTCCCGAGCTGGACTAAGGCAAGCGAAATGTTCCATTCTGGCTCATCCCAAGTGTAGCTCGGGCACTGTGAAAATTAACACTGCACAACCAGTCTTTCCCGAATTATTTCACATGTCCCTTTTATGGTTTCGGATGTTTTATTTACTATTGTTGCTACTAGATAACATAACTTCTCAGTGTTTTGAGCTGTAGATTTAAGATCAGAGTAGGCGCCAACTCCAAATTATAATGATTTCTGCCATACAGAAAGCCAACTTTACAGGTAAATACTCATTTATTACTCATTTATTTAAATAGATATTTTTATATTTATTTTTAGGAAATGTTGCATGCGAATGATGCTATTATGTTTAAAAAGATATGTATGTATGAAAATAAGCATAAAAAAATTGACATTTTTTGATCCGTAATCCCGAAATTACTCATTTATTTAAATAGATATTTTTACATTTATTTGTAGGAAATGTTGCATGCGAATGATGCTATTATGTTTAAAAAGATATGTATGTATGAAAATAAGCATAAAAAATTGACATTTTTTGATCCGTAACCCCGAAATAAAATGAGCCTGGAAGGGGTTAATATAAATTTTAGAAATAACGAAAGATAGTGAAAGTCCTTCTTTCTTAGGTGCTATAAAAATGGGAATTTTTGCAGCAAAAAGGAATTGGAAAATAAATGGATGGAAGAAGGGATTTTGTGCTTACATTTGGAAAAAGAAAAATCGTTAAGGTTCGAAATTCGACAATAACCCTTTCGGTTGCTTTCCAAAGTAAATGATACTTCGGTGTATATGACTGGCAATAAAAACATCGACGATGCATTCAAATGTAGGAGACACTATGGCTACTTTGCTTTTTCATCGAACGTAAATTTTATAGTAATTAGAGCATTTTATCGGTATTCATTTTCGTTATTCATCATTATAACACCCCTTCCGCCCCGTTACGCTACTGATGTATACATGACTTACTTTTATAAATACGTTAAAATGTTTAGCTTACAAAACCCCACAGTCCTTTTTGGGACACCGCATACTAGCATATTTGGCACATAGTTGACCCATTCGGTTTAAAGTAATACCAGCTTAATTATTTTAATCTTGTTGACAAGGTCCCACAAAATAACCCTCGTGTCTCAAGCTGCCCTTCCAAAACCGAAACCCTCGCTGCGTACACGAGAAGGTCGTTAACAAATTCCAAATGCACCGCTCACCGAGTCATTAAATATAGCAATTAGCCCGGCACGTCGTTGCGAGTAAACATCATCATTATTAGCACATTTTGGAAGAAAAATGCACGCATAAATATTTCGCACATTTTCCCAAATGAATGGCGGTGTTTGATACCTCATGAATGGTAATGATGCAGATAAACACTAGTCCCCCGAAGAATGCTCTTCCAGACGAGTCCGTTAAAAATCGTCTGCATTTACGCGCTCGAAAAATCCCCTGAAGCAAACCATTTTTCATGAGGATACTATAGGGGAGAGTCGAGTCATTCGACATTTTGGTCCCAAACGTGTATGCATGATGACACTAGTACATCGCTTCCAAACTTTTTCGTGAATGGATCTCCGGAAAAAGTGGTACACTGGCTGTCGACCCCAATCAAAACTCAACTAAATTGCTTAAGAAATTTTCCTTCTTTTTTGAGGTGTCGAACACGTTCGCGGCCCCCCCCCCCTTTTTTAGAAAAAATTTCATTTAGAAACATTGAAATTTCTACATTTGATGTGGTTTTAGAAAAAGTTAAAAATTTTGGCGGACTTTTTGGGTCATTAGCTTATTTATGCAGATGGTACATTCACCTAATACGTAAAGTGTTTATAACTCTCGCACTATTAGTACCTCGAAATATGCCAAACGTTTTGTTAATCTCATTAGCCTATCTTTTCTCATTAGCCTATCCTCATTTTCCTAAACGTTCTTTTTTCAACAAATAAGCAACTTGAGTTCCACTGCTTTATTGATGGTCCGACATTCACTTCCATGCACAATAATGTGCCTCTCTCTGATTTAAGATTTATAAGTACTCATAATATATCAGTTAACTTGCTAGATTTACTGAAAGCGGCGTTGTGCTCAGTTTTTACCCAGTTATTTTAACGACGCAGCAACCAGCGGCTAAAACTACAAGTATCCAAATATAGGGGGACTTTAATTTACCTGTAACTTTAAAATGAAATAACTCAAGAACCGTTGCAGATAATGCAGCAATTTTGTTTTACTGCAAAGGACATCGAAGAGGAAATTAATCCACAATGATTTTGAAACCCGGGTTATTGCTCATCAATACCCGAACTACAATCCTGGTGCATTGAATAAAATTAGCCATCTTATACATCGGATATGAATGTGCACAATTTCTATCTTTGGGGTCACATCATAGACATAAGGGGCAAGAAGAAGCCGACAGACCTCAATAGCCTCAAGAAATCCGTTTCCGACTCATTTGCAAAATTGAGAAATTCCTGTACAAGTAACTGAATACTTTGTGATTGGGTTCTGTATAACCTCTTAAGGTTCTCATTTTGAAAACATAATGCATTAACTTCCTTTTGAATGTTCTTTCTAAAAAAAATGCTGCCCTATCTGCAACGGTTTTTGTGATAGGACAGTGGGGGCCTCGTCGATAGGGCGTCGAACTCGTAAAGGAGGGTTCCGTGCTCGATCCTAGCCGATCAAAGATCCACCTTCGTCACTAATGGTGGCTGGGGGACGTTAAAAATGCTCGTGGTTACAAAGTTCTCCAAGTGAATCGATACCTCTGGGGGTATTGAACCAGGCACTGTTCAGCTCAAGGGCGGATCCAGCTTGTGGTTAAGGAGGGGGTCATTTTTGGAAAGGGGGGGGGTCAAAGTGCAATTTTTGTGCAAAAATGGGGGGGGGGGTTTCAATTTTTTTCGTAATATAAGTCCTAAAAATGCAATTATATGCTATATGTGGTTAGTTAGGGGGGGGTCATGACCCCTATGACCCCCCCTCTGGATCCGTGCCTGGTCCAGCTTCTGGTCTGGATCAAACAAACAGCGCGCTCTTAAGGGGCCCATTTCGGCTAAACTACGAGTTGTGTTAGTTACGGAAGACCCTGGATTGAAAAGAAAAGAACGGTTCTTGTATTATTTTACTTTAAAGTCGTAAGTTAATTGAAAGTCACCCTGTATATTAAGGTATTCTTGATTGCGTCCAAAACTCTATAGGTACCAAAATGTCGGTAAGGCGGGCTTGTCCTAGAGGGGTTCTAATTTTTCAGAAACGATGGAAAAAAAGAGAAGTGTTTTGGAAATGATTTCCTGGACTTAATGGAAGTTGCAAAAGAATGAGGATTCTCTGTTCGAAAATGGGATTATGGACGAAACTGTTAGCTTTTAAAAGCGAGTGCAACCGCGGGGCAAATATCTTTCGGAGCGTAAAAGGTTGGCTATTGAGTTGGGCTAAAAATAATTTTACATCAAATAAATTCCCTTCCAGTAACGTTTTAGCTTCTAATAGTGGGGGTTAGTACGAAAGTGATTTAATTTTACGTTCGATAAGCACGACGAAAGAATTAAGAATAAACAGGGGCGGATCCAGGAATCATTATTGAGGGAAAGGGGGTGGGGAGTAGGGATGCACCGATAAGCAAATTGGCCGATTACCGATTACCGATTAATCGGCTAATGATAATCGGCCGATTAATCGGTAGAGCCGATTATTTATTAAGATTATTTTTTTTTTAATATTACAGAACTCGCCCTCACTGTTTTCCCCCTTTCTTTTGCAATTCGGATTTCAGAAATAGCTACTTATTTCTTAATGAGAGAAGATTTGTTTTTCTCCATTTTTCTAATTTTCTAAAAATTCATAATATCAAAAGTTTGTCAAATTTCTTTGAACCAATCATAATATTTTTGTGAATAAAATAGCATTAAGAGCCTAGATATGAAAACTATTTTAAAAAAATAGGGGGGAGCTGTGTGTGTGGTGAGCACTATAATTTAGGGGACTTCTTAATTTAAAATTAATTTTTCAATTATAAGTTGCTATTTATTTCAAGTCTTTAATTCTTTGAAAATTAGAGCGTATCTAAAAGCATTAAGCTAAGGAGAAAAGTAATGACACACATTTTGACAATATTGCAAAAATGCTGCAATGGTGTCAAAATTTTTTTCCAATCATCCTTTTTTTTTCCAATCAGTTTTACGCGTTGTATGGAGTATTTATTTTGTTTTTACTTTGTTCACTTTCATACTGCATGTTATTCTAGAAAATTACATTTATTTACTGTTACACAACTGTTTATCATAGATTCTTGGTGAAGGTATACTTTAAAAAGTAATATTAAAAAAATATTTTTTTTGCCGATTAATCGGCAAGATTTTGCCGATTATTAATAATCGGTAAGGTGGCCGATTATGGCCGATTAATCGGTATTGCCGATTAATCGGTGCATCCCTAGTGGGGAGGGTACGGAAAAACTTGTTCTAACGAGAAAAAGGTTTGTGATTTTCTTTTTATGCAGTTTAGGATTCATTGAAGTTAATTAATCTATTTTTTAAGCAAGGAATATAAAAGAAGGGGGAAAAACACAACGTGTGAACATAAGTTTTACTAAGTTAACATGAAGCACAAAAATATTGAAGATTTCTTAAGTAAGAGCTACATACCAATCCTACCTTTTAACCAAACTTTTCGAGCAATGAGTATTTTGAGCAGTTATTATGCATAGAGTAATTCAGGCTAAAAAGCACCCTCCGCCAGGTTAAAGTACCCCAGTTATTAGTTTTCTTTTCAATTACACCCACACAATTCACTGGTAATTTGTTTTAGAGGTAGTAGTTTGCAAGTCTCTCAAATAAATTACAGTAATTTTCAACTTATTTCTACCAATAATTAATTTTAAAGGAACAGAGTGTCCCAAATAAGCCAGATTTTATTGGTAAAAGCAGCGTAGCATATGATCATTGGATATTTCTCAAGTCCCGCGAAAAGAATTATAATCCATCTAGGCCATACCAATAAAATCTGACTTTTTTGGGACACTGTTCGAAAAGACTCGAGCACAACTCTTTGTTTTTTTATGCATTTCGATTCAGTTGTTCATCTACTTATGCTTGCGCGTGCTGTTTTCGACCCAAGTTGAAGTTTTGTAGGATTAAGGGGTAAATCGTCAGTTCGAGCCGTTTTTTAAATCCTTCATCTTTAAGAAATATATTTTTTCTTGGTTTTTTGATCGATACGCATGTCTGAATTTGCTCTCCACAAAGTAAAAAACAACGTACTACCATACTAGAGCCGTTTTAAAAGACAAAAAATTAATAAAGTAGGTTCATTTACAAACTTCGGCTTCCAAACTTTCTCATCTTCTTTACACGAGAACTACAGAGCTTTTGAGATTTTGATTATTTTTTCAGTAATCTCTGCACTTTATAAATGAATAATAAAGTCCCGCATTTCCTCCACCAATCACATTTCAAGGAATATTTGCATAAAATCTGACTATTGTCTAAACTTTTGCAACAATGTAAAAAAAGTCTTTTGTAATATCCAAAATTTGATTCCAATTATAGTTTTAAGAACTCCAGACGCGTATTTGGGACCATATTGCGTACCTGCAGTAGAAATTTGAAAGCATTTCGTTGAATAGTTTTCTTTTTATTCACATATTTGCCATTTGTCTAAACTTTTGCATCGCAGTATATAGTATAATATCACTGTTTTAAACTTTCAGGAAAAGAGAGAGAGAAAAAAAAATGCTCATCTGTGCAAATTGATTTTCTAGAAAATCTGACAGAACAAAAAGTGACTATTTGTTAGCTTTATAAACTTTTAGCGAGAAAAAACAACAAAAAAAAATAAATAAAAATAAATAAAGTCATCTTGGTGAGACCACAGATCAAAATCGAACATGTTTATTCAAGCGCCTCCGCTTCGTGAAATTCTGCAGAAGAGTTGGCGGCTCTCTCAAGAGGAATAAAAAAGGAGGAATAAAGCTCTAAGGAATCGAATTCTAAGGAAAACAAATGCCGATCAGAAAAATCGGTGATTCATCCATAGTGTCGCTGTTGAAGTAAATGTTGAGAAACCATTTTTATGCTTTTAAGACTTACAATCAAAGTTGAGATGCATTTTCATCACTTTTTAACAAAGCCACAAAAATAAGGAATTCTCTGTTTTTTGGTTTTGTGAATCCACTTTAAAAGATAGTAATGCTTTAGCCAACCTGAAAATGTTTTCCTGCGAAAAAAGCTTTATTATCCCGTAATGCTTCTGTTTTCTGATTTTGTTTTAAAGAAGTAAGGTAATTTCATTTTAGTGATTCAAAGAAAACAAAAACAAAACCTTCGCAGTTTTAAGTTGAAACGTTAAAAATAAATGACAAAACTAAGCAGAAATAAATAAAAGCAAATTTAGAAAAATGTCGTCAAAATGTGCTTTAAATAAAAAATCAGTTAAGGAACGATTGAGAAAATCGGTTAATCACCGTGACAAAGAATTGAATAGACAACTCGGTGGTTCTAAAATAAGCATTTTACCAAAATTGTTAAAAAACGACAGTAAAGTAAAATTTCATCGAGAAGAAATAGAGGCATGCCTAGTAGTATCGCATAAGTCCAAAACGTAAATTTCTTTAAATGAGGCTGCAGACGTTTGCAATTCAAAGAAAAAAAAATCCAAGTTGGAAATAAAAAAATTAACTGTGAAAAACCAAAGCTTTGACAGGGTTTTGCGGAAAAAAAACTAGAAGAGGGTTTTAACAATGCTTTTGGGGCATTTCACGGTATTTGTGACATAGGGGTGTCCGTAACAAAACTTTTTAAAAGTTAAAATTTTTACATATATTGAAAAAGTACATTTTAAAGTATGTGAATATCATATTTTTTTTCATAGTTAACTTTATATTATGTTTGTAATTGCACTTGGAACATTGAAAATGCAATTTTCACTGCTACGGACTCTACATTGAATTTTTCTTTAAATATGGCTTTACTTTTTCTTTAAATCTACAATCACCTTTTTCACAATCCATAACTTTTTATAGAACCCACTTTTTGAGTAAAATTTTTAGCTATATTAGAGGTGAGCCTTTACTTTATCTGTCTTAAGTACCAGTTTTGGCTAGAAAATCAGTTTAAGCCAGATTTAAAGAAAAAATCAATGTAGAGTCCGTAACAGTTTTCAATGTTCCGAGTGCAATTACAAACATAATATAAAGTGAACTATGAAAAAAATATGATATTCATATACTTTAAAATGTACTTTTTCAAATTTTAAACTTTTAAAAAGTTTTGTTACGGACACCCCATGTCTCAAATACCGTGAAATGCCCCTTTTATCAGTCATATAATTGAAACATTGAAAAGAAGGAGAAGCAGGAGAGAAGGAAAAAAGATGAGTCCTCGAACTGTATCATTTCTTCTTAAGTCATCCAAAGTACCCTGTAAAAGCGATTTTAAAACTTTATTTTGTAAAGAAATCAGTTTTCGTTGAAAAATAGAGTTTCTGAACACAGTCCTCTACCGTCATCAAAGATGTCCTATAAGTTTATATTTAGCACTTCAATGTCAAAAAACTTTCAGGAGAGCAACCCCGCCATAGCCCTAGAACACGCCGTCTCCCCTTCTTTAAGGACCGTCAAAGATTTTGGTTTAGACTTCCATTCGAAAAACTGCCCACTGCGAAAAAGTTTCCGATGCTGAAATGTCCGCGTCCTCCTATTTTTGTAGGAATGTTACACTCACGATTAGATTCTTATTGCTAATATTTGAATCGAATAGTGATACCCTTTTAACCCATTAATGCTTAGCGTCCGTTTTTAGGGACGGTCCAAAAAGTGTTTGAATTGACCAAAAAATGAACATTTCAACCAAATAATAGTGTTCAATTATTACTTTGGTATTGTTTCAATTAATTATTAACAGATTGCAGCATATAATCATTGTATAGTGTGTTTTGCAGCCATGTAACTAGTACATAAAATATCTTTGGAAAAAAATGGCAGGCATAAATGGGTTAAACCAAAAGTTATCCCAGTCGTATCATAAACTTAGGGAAGTCTGCTCCATTTAATATGTATTTTTATTTTATTGTTTCTTTATGATGAATCAAATAACAGGCATTTAATAGCATTAAATAATACTTATACAGGGGAAAACTAAGTACTATACTTGGTTACTTTAGAATAGGCGTATCAAGTTTAGAAATTTTGCGTCGTCTCCATGGAAACCGTACGAAAGAAAACAGCTCCACTCTTTTTTTTATGCACTGCTGTTGAGGCATTTCATTTATTTTATGTTTATCGAAATAGGCTTACGCTTTTATTTATATCCTCATGTCTCAGTTATTTCTCAACGTTTTCTAACAAATCTAATCATACATAAACAAAGTAAAAATTTTTGAAAAACAGTTGTGTAAAAAAAATTTAAAAAAAAATTGATTTTTCAATAGAATAATAGCTTAAGCACAAAGCAATTTCAACCGTTTGCATTTAACCATTGTTGCAAAAGCTATATTGGGGGGAAAAGTCCATACCGCCGTAACTATGACAACCATCAAGAGAAAAGGGGGAGAGTGAGAAATAATTTTACTTTGAGCCGCTAGCTGTCGTTACATAGGGTTTAGTAGTTTTAAATGTCATTACCATTTATTATCCCTGGTCAGAGATTATGTTTTAAATGGTTTGTCAACATAGCACGAAAAAAATGTTTCTTTAAAATAAATTTTTTTAATGCTTCAAGTATCCTAATTTGAAATATTAGTCCTAATTAATCAGGCTTCATTTTTGCTTTACTGCGCACACGGATGTCATTATCCTCCTTACTCATAACGAATTACTTTTTAAACTTCTGTGCGTATATTAAGTGAAGCTTTGTCAAAATATGTAAATTTCAACGAATGATATGTTATGTTTTGTCAGGTGAAATACGTTAAAATACCATAACCATCCATACCATTACCATCCAATGCAGCATGCAGTTGACACATGATAGATTGCAGATAAAATGATACTAGTGGCATTATTTCAAGTATGTAATAAGTTTTATTTTTCGAAAGTTCTTTTTTATCAAATTTTGGATGTTTTGTTCAATAAGTTTAATCAAAACTCATTAAAAAATCAACTTATTAGTATTTATTTTTTTAAATATATTTTTAGCATATTGATATTCATTTTAGATAGCAAAGTTAATAAAGTATTAATAAATCAATTGGTTCTGAATCAAAATTAAAGACAGAAGGAAATGCAAAATGAGTTTTACAAAAATTAACGAATTTAACGCTCAATATATCTGGTATGAATGAAGATGTTTATGAACTTTAGTAAAAATACGTATCTTGGCTCCCAAAAAAGGGCCGAACTGCAGCTTTTGTGAAAAGTTGAAAAATTTAAAAGCTTGAGATGCAAAATAAACCTTTAGGTTTTAAAAAATTAAGCACCCACCAAAGTTATACACAACCCCCCCCCCTTGAGTTTCATCTTACGACGGCTTTGTATTTAATATAGATAAAATAAAGTATATGTTGCGTACTTCTGATTTTTAAAAAGATATTTAGATAAAAAGATATTTGATGAGGATATTATGTCAAATAAAATATTTAAAACTAACGACCTTCAGCCATGAAAGGAAAAAATCATGTAACGGCATTTTAAAAATCTGTATAGGCATTTATTTTCTGCAGAGTTTAAAACTTTTCACAAAAAACTCGTGTTTCCCAAATACTCTTTTTATTTAAGTCCCAAAAAGTTCAAGCATAAAATTATTCATGTCATTTATTAGAAGCATTAAAATGTAACGTCACTTTTTTTTTCCTATTTTGGAAAGACGGCAAAGCAGGGAGAAAAAATCAACTTTGTTCGACGTAATATGTTTTCAGCGTTTTTATTACAACTTTGCATTACAAGACATTTTCCGCAAGAACATGTTCCTGAAAAAATAACGAATATAGTACATACAGTTTTATGCGCGTCAAATGTGTCCAAAATCTAGATTGATTGATTACGACTTTTTTCTTTCAATTTATTTCTTGAAGGGCATTTTAGAAAATTCATGCTACAATAAATCATTTTTGGGACAAGTACAGTTAAGATATTGAAGAAGTTTCTGGAAAAATCTGTGTCACACACGTACAGACACACAGACGTATATATATAAATAAACAAATAAATATATCTATACATATATATATATGTATACTTATATTATACAACTTTTAAAAAGTTTAAAATAGGGATAATTAAATCCAAAAAATACAAAAGTGTACTGTGTTTAATAAAATTCCTTCCTCCTTTTATTTAAATTATTTATACCCAGTTTACCTTTAACCGCAGCTCTCTGTTAGGACCACATATATGCTTGTAGCGCTGACGTTCATTCAGTTCACTTCTGATACATTTCCAAGTGAGTACATGAATACTTTTTGGACCTTTTCTAGTCTTTGATTATTGACTTTGTTCCATATTTTTCTAATGTTATTTTACTCGTTCTTGCTTCTTTTTATTTAAGGCTCTTGGGAAAGGTGACATGTTTTGGGACCTTCCCTCATGTCAGATAGAAAGGGCCTTGCGAACCAGGGATCTGGTCCTCCCCCTGATGACTTGCCAGTCCTTGGTTCGCCATTTCATTATTCCCTTTTGTATTTTGTGATTATATATATATATATATATATATATATATTTTTTACGTATATATATATATATATATTATATATAGTACCTGGGGACCGAGCCCACTCGGTTAAAAAAAAAAAGAGGTTTGTAAACTCGTGTTTTTTTTTAAAATGCGAAGTACTTATTTAGATAAACTTGAAAAGCATTTTTAAGCCTTTGGTTGCAATTACGCATTTAAAACAGCCGTAATTTGTTTTAAAAAACACAACCTTATTTAACATTTTGAAGCAAAAATGGGACACCGGTGTCCCACTGAACGAAACACCGATTTCCCATGAATATTTTACCTTTTACGCAGAAAGGGACACCACTGTTCTGTGCTGTATTACATAACCAGAAAATTATTAAAATGCTAAATATAATATTTTCCCCTTATTTTACCGTAAATTAATGCAGAGTAATGAACAAAGTATGAAAAATACGTTGATAAAAATTCTGCGTCAAAGGGTTAATCCATGCTCACCGTAAAATCACACCCAATTTCATTTCATTTGGCGCCGAAGGCGCGGGAGGGGTTGATGAGAATATATGCAGAGTCCCTGTTCTCCAGTACGCATTTAGTCCAGTTGGTTTTGACTTTCACTTCACTTGACACTCCAAGGTTCCCCCCGTACATACCACGACTCGTGGTTTAACCGGGATGGGGCCTTGAAGAGCGCTCTGTTCATTTTTGAACAGACCCAAGGGCCGAGCAGACCCTTGGCCCAGCATCCCCCTGAGGTATCGTTTCACTTGAAGGATTTTATGACCACGAACACTTTTAACGTCCCCCAGCCACCATTTATGAAGACTGTGGATCTTTGATCAGCTGGGCTTCCTCTATATGATCGGCCCGGGACGCTCCGGTTACGAGTCCGACGGCTTACCGATCGGACTACAAAATCCAAAACTTTAAATACAAAATTTTATCAAAATCGTTTGAGCCGTTTTCGAGATCCGAAATATATATATACAAGAATTGCTCGTCTAAAGATATTAGATGTAATTTTGTTTCGAAACTTAATATTTTAAGAATGAGTTTCATATTTATTGATTTTTTACCTGAAATATCTTACTAAACACTCTTGAGGAGGAAAAAAAGTATTTTAAAACTAACCATAACACTTTTATACTCAATTTTGAAATCGCACTTGAAAAGTAAAGTAATCTGATTTTTATATACTGTAAGTTACCATAAAATTCAATAGATGTCGGTGGACAATTACCACTGCTTTTATCCCATGGCTTTTGAATAAATGAAACAGCTTGTTATCTAGTGAAGCCTTGCTTTAACATTTCAAAAACAATAACAATTTAACGTTGCCAAATACCATAATTTGAACTTGAGCTGATGTGATTAAATATGAAATCCAATTGTTATAACAAAACGTGGTCGCCACGGAAACAGTAACAATGAAAGTAATCATAAAGAAAATGGCGAAATAAAAGCTTCTCAAACTTTCAATGAAGGCAAAAAAAAGCGTTTTTTTTTTTTGTGAAAACTCGCGTTTTTACAGAAAAAACGCCGACGTAGATGAACTCCGAAACCAAAACTCTATCTAAATACAAAATTTTATCGAAATCGTTAGAGCCGTTTTCGAGATCCGAAAAATAAATAAATAAATAAATATATATACAAGAATTGCTCGTTTAAAGATATTAGATACACGTATATATATGAAATATGCGTACGAAACCGGCGGAAAGAAAAGACCAATCAGGACATTGACTAGAGTCAGTTACATAAACACATGTAAACATATCAGTTATACATGGTGGGGGAGCTTCGAAGGGAAGGGGGTACTTAACATTGGCGGTATGAACTCAGCGTCTTTGAGTGAGAAAATCTTAAAAGACACTCAGTCCTTTTTCATTTTCGTTACTGACGTCACAAGTGGACAAAACGCTCCAAACAAGACCTCTTCGTATACAAGTCAGCATTTTGGATCTGGGTTTCCCTGCTGCAGAGCTAGGGATACCAGATATCCAAAAGAGCTGATTCTTTGGCCTGGCTTTGTATCATTTTTTTTTTCTTTTCACGTTATACGAGACTTCGCTTTGTTTTAGAAATCAGATTTTAAAAAAATAATTGAAAATACTGATCGAAAAATAAAATATTTTCTATCTCCGTGTTATTATTATTATTATTATTATTTCATATTCATTCAATCAGTAATTAAAAGTAGTACTTTGGAGTGAAGTAAACACCCCCTTTAAAATCCTGAGCTCAAAATCACGGGAAGAAAGTGTAATTTATGCGCAAAAGTGGAAATGAATGAAGCAATATCTTTGCTAAAACAAAAGTTTTTGTTGAATACCCCGTATACGATCCAAAAGTTGAAAGAACTCCCCAGGGTCATTTTGTTACGAACAGGTTGATATATGCAGCAGACGAAGTCTAAGATTGTAGAAGTCGACCGCCTCTTAAATCTGCTATTCGCGACGCAAAACGTCGAGAATCGCAGATTTAAGAGTCGTTAATGGCTGCTTAGAGCTCTTATTAACAAGGTATTAAACTCCCTGAACGGGCTCGAGTTCTAGAAAAATGGCCTTGTTAGTCGGAGCAGAAGAAATGACGTCCTCAAAAATGACACATTTCAAAATTATTTTCACTTAAAGGACATTTATTGCAAAGAAGTACGGATGCTGTTTAGTTCATACGGATCAGTACTGACGTCATAAGCAGAAAGCAATATTTCCAAGGGAAAAACTAGAAGATATAAATTTTTAATTTTCATAAATGCTGTTTTATTTTTTAAAAAAATGCTTCAGTTTATAAGTAGAACCCTGAAGGAACAAAATTTTAAACTTTTTTTACAACTATATATTTTAACAAACAGCAAAAAATGTGCAAAAATGAATTTCAGTCAAACTTGGAGTTAGGGCTTTTTAATTTATGATGGCAGAGCAATTCCAATTTTTATGAATAACATCGCCTGGCACTTCGTTTTATTGGAATAATATATCATGCGAACAGTGCTCCGTTTTTGATATTTTTCAAACTAATTTGAATTTGTTAGTGTAGCGAAGTTTATGTTGGCTAATTGCACGTTGTCGGTGTTTTCAGTATAAGAGCTTGTCCATAAATTATGTCAAACTTTATTTCACCATTTTTGACCACTTTCCTCCTCTGACTCTAAGTGTCACACTTGAACCTAATCCTTCCTCTCTTTTGTTCCATGTCGCACTATTTTTCATACAAATTCTTTTTTTAAATGTTGCTATCACGCTTCTTGTTCCCCTCCGCCCCCTTGTCTCTAATTCACAATTTCGAGACCCCCCCCTCAAAGCGTGAAATCATTTGTGGGCAGTATCTAATAATTTCAGCCTCTCTTAGTTGATAAGTTGGTGATGGAATGGCCCTATTGAGTTTGGAATTTTAGAGCGTATTGCTTTAGAGATTAATTCGGTATGCATGGCTAGTCCACGCGTTCTTTTAAGATGAACAATAAAACCTTTTGATCAAAGAGGGGAAAAAGAATAATTAAACCTTTACGGATATTTTTCTAGCTCAGTTTAGAATGCTTTGAAAGTTAATACATGGACCACAGCTGTTTACAGATGAGAGCAATTTTTTTTGTAAATCGATAATTTTTTAACTAAATAGACAAATTTTTCCACTCTGAATGAAAATTCTGAAACTAACTTCCACCTTTCTACATTAGATTACACATACGTCGGTCATAAATAGAGTGGAACCTTCAAAGGGGGCCTTTAAAATGAGTTCGTCTTAACCATAGTTCCTCTTATCCGAAGAGCAATAAACAACGAACCATAGAGTGGGAGTCGGAATTATAGTTCGTTTTAGAGGTAATTCGTTTTAAGCGTGTTCCAATTAAGAGCAAGAATCTGAGAGAGTGTCACGCCTGTGATTCATGACATCTCAGATTTTTTACAAAAAATTACCAAATGTTTATTATCTTATTGAAAGACCAAATCCAGAATGTTTTGCTCTAAAGTTGAGTTGTTTAGTTTTTATGGACCCCTAAAGGTGAAGGTACGGCATAAAAAATGAAGCGGATTTTCAAGACATGGAAGCTGCTGTGAGCCAAAACTCTTTCCAGGAACTGTTGAACTCCAATTTTCTTTTTGTATATAGGGTTAGAAGGTTGAAACTTTACAAAATGAATGTTAAATTTGTGTGTGTTTTTTTTACAAAAAGTTTATTTTTCCTGTGTATTTTTTGTAAAAAAACTTTTCACATTTCGCCTCAAAGGACTCAACTGTTCTGTTAAGACAAAGAATAGAGTATGACATTGGCAAAAAAATATTTCAATGTGTTGTTGGCAGAGGAAGTTATGACCGTTTGAATATCGGTAAAATATGACATTTTTCAAATTTCGGCCTCACGCAACTAAAAGCACGTTGAATTTTCCTCGGTTATTTATACATTATTTTAAAGTGCTTACACTGGTCTTTCAAACGACACTACTTTTGCCGTGCCAACTGAAATGTACAAGCTGTTTTTGGACCTCACAAACGCTAAAAAACGTCAAAAATGCCTTGTTTTGAGGGCCTTCACTGACCTTACGGCAACAACTTACCACAAATTGACCATTCATTTTGTAAAGTTTCAACCTTCTATGTTTCATATACAAAAAGAAAATTGGAGTTAAACAGTTCCTGGTAAGAGTTTTGGCTCACAGCAATTTCCATGTCTTGAAAATCCGCTTAATTTTTGATGCCGCACCTTCACCTTTCGGGACCCATAAAAACTATACAACTCAACTTTAGAGAAAAACATTCTGGATTTGGTCTTTCAATAAGATAATAAACGTTTGGTAATTTTTGGGAGAAAATCTGAGAGGTTATGAATCACCTCATAATGCTAGGCGTGCAGTTTCTCAGATTCTTGCTCTTAACGAGATTCGGCTGTAATATATACCCAGTGCGGCATAATAAATAGTATTGTATCTTAGAAACACAACTTTGAAACAAATTGAAAATTGTATTGAAGATTGACATCAAAGAAACATGTATGGCCATCCCGTTCAGCACATTCCTTAAGGCGTCGAATGAAAGTTTCCTAAACCCGATCAAGCTCGTTCAATGGGAACTCCTCCACAGATACACGGATCTTTTCCTTGAGGTCAGCCACAGTGTGAGGACATGTAGCATACTCTTTTTTACTCTTCCAGTACCCTACAAGACGAAATAGCTGTGGAGGAGATTCCATAGAACGTGCTGGATCTGGTGATAGAAGCTTTCGTTCGATGCGTGGATTAATGCGCAGAACGAGATAACGACCATCTGTGTGGTGTCATATTCAAAATCACGTAATGGCGTATATGGTGTAGTAAATGGCGTACATTTTTCTTTGTTTCCAACTTTTATTTCAATAAAGCTTTCTATTTCTTTTGAATTCGTTTTCCTTTTTTATCCTACTATTCACTAAGCCGGATTCTGTACTTTCAAATGTCACACCTGCAGCAATGAACTGAGCAGTACACAGTAGTGAGTAATGGCAATTCATTGCAATGAGTAAGACCAGCAAAAGACTACTAATCAAGGGAGCATAGAACTGTGTTACGAATTGCAGCTGACTCTATTTCTTCGAATGTTTACAGTAAACATCGTATTGGATTTCTTTCCCTCTATTTCAGTGGACACCGTAGAAGATAGGCTGACCGATTCGGCATTTTGGTCCAATAAGAGGTTTGAATCTAGCCTTGTTTCTAGTAAGGGAAGGTGGGGAAAGGGAAGTAGTCGAGATAACTTACCTATTGGGGCCTTTCACGGTATTTGTGACATTAGGGGTGTCCGTAACAAAACCTTTTAAAAGTTAAAATTTTTTACATATATTGAAAATGTACATTTTAAAGTATATGAATATAATATTTTTTTCATACTTCACTTTATATTATGTTTGTAATTGCACTCGGAACATGGAAAATGCAATTTTCACTGTTACGGACTCTACATTGAAT
This sequence comes from Uloborus plumipes, assembly GCA_038373865.1. Classification (NCBI taxonomy): domain Eukaryota; kingdom Metazoa; phylum Arthropoda; class Arachnida; order Araneae; family Uloboridae; genus Uloborus; species Uloborus plumipes. The sequence continues at coordinate 79,973 of JAXGGA010003278.1, read as the reverse complement.
TTTTCTTTAAATCTGGCTTTACTTTTTCTTTAAATCTACAATCATCTTTTTCATAATCCATAATTTTTTATAGAACCCACTTTTTGAGCAAAATTTTTAGCTGTATTAGAGATGAGCTTTTACTTTATCTGTCTCAAGAACCAGTTTTGGCTTGAAAATCAGTTTAAGCCAGATTTAAAGAAAAATTCAATGTAGAGTCCGTAACAGTGAAAATTGCATTTTCAATGTTCCGAGTGCAATTACAAACATAATATACTAAAGTTAACTATGAAAAAAATATGATATTCATATACTTTAAAATTTACTTTTTCAATATATGTACAAATTTTAAACTTTAAAAAAGTTTTATTACGGACACCCCTAATGTCACAAATACCGTGAAATGCCCCTATTTCAAAAGGAACAAATTGAAATTACTCTTGAAAATAATTGCACACATAGAAGGATTAATCTATGTTGTCATACAATTTGAGTTGTTTTTTTTTGTCCTTTTTGGCAGTCGTTTTGCGCCCTAAAAACAATATGGAAAATTTTGATCTCAAAAAAGCATGGGGCAAAGTGAAAAATACAATATTTTTGTAATGAGACATTTTCTTTAAGATGATTTAGAATAATTCCCGTCGAATATATGTGTAAACAAACGAATAAATGAATAGTTATGAAAAAATAAATGTGATATAAAAATAAATGAATAAATGAATTAACTAACAAATGAGAAACAATAAATGACTAAATAGGGAATGAACAAGAAAGTAAGCGAATAAATGAATAAACAAATGAATTAATACTTAAGAGTTAATGAATACGTACGTAGTTTAAAAAATGAATAAATGAGCAAATTGAAATGAATATTTATCTTTGCTCCATCCACATTGCCCCACGTAAATGTAATATACAATAAGACCTTATTATTACGTAATAAAATATTCGTTGTACTATGCAGTCTTTTTTTTCTCGTCTATCCAGTGATCAGAATGTGCTACGAATTTGTTAAAGTTTTACAGTAAGCAGAGATATATATATATACTCAGAAAAATATTTTTGCACGATACATAACAGTAAAATTCATACAGACACATTATAGGTTACTAACTCTTCATTGTAATTGGTATATGCAAATATATGTTTCATATTAACTAGTTTTTTTGAAATATGATGCTTGTCTGACATTTTTAATTTTCTCCATATGTATCCCCAGATTTGTTCTTATATGCCTCCCCCCTCTTATAAAGGCGCGTGTGAATAATTGAAGACATTTTTTAAAGGTAACAGAAAGGAGATTTTTTTTCTAAAACAGAATTCCAAAGAAAACAAAGAGTAGGCTATTTAATTAAATTGAACTCGCACTTATGCTCCGGCCCGAAGAACCAACAGAAAAAGGCTCATAACTGAGAGAGAGGCATAAGCGAACGAGCCTATTTAAAGGTCTGAAACGCAACATACGTTCTAATGAGGGAATGAATAAGAATGTTTCTATAGGTAAAGGGCATTCCTACGGTTTGGCAATGACTGTAACGTAATTGCAATGATAAAGATAAAAAAAAAAAAAACGCCTTCTGTGAGCAATAAATGTGAAAAATTCAAGAGGAAAGTTAAGAAACATGGTTATTTTTTAAAGAAAATAAAGTCATTTTTTTTTAAATTTTACGAAAAAGTCGGTGTATAAGTGAAATATTTATCTTTAGAGCGACGCATAAACTAATTATATTATCATTATTATACTATGGAATGTGCTGGGACCATTGAAAAGCGTCGTATAAGTGAAAAAGGCGCATAAATGAGGCGGCGTATAAGTGAGAGTTCAATGTAAAAGAAAATTTTTGCGCTGAGAAATTAATACAGTAAACTTCCGATTATCCGCAGAATAAAGTGGCAAGGTAGCCGTGAATAATCCGAAAAGTAGGTAAAAAACGATACTCGTGTGTGCAAGATCTAAAAGAAAGGCAATAACACATTAAATGTAAAAAACATCTTCAAAAGCTAAAAATGACCAATTATCCATTCGCATTTATCTGCAATCAGTAAATCATCATTGTAAAAAAAAGGGGTGGGGGGACGGACAACCCACGATAAGTCGGACTCTGGATAATCGGAAGCTTATTACAATATTTTTTGAAACATACAGAAATGAAAACAAAGAAAATAAAAATCATTTATGGCCTAATTTCCCTTAACTAGTTGCATATCACGCGTTCCTCTTTCGGAACCAAAATGTCAGATGGGCTGACTCGCCTCTGACAGTCCAGTCCGGTTTCATTTAAGCGAATAAATGATCCCTGAATTCGGGCAAACTGCCGTCCCAGAACTGCGGACTCCATTTGCACTTCCCCGCAGCACTCTCGGCTGCGGCGGGAAATCCATTTGCCGTTTTCAATCGGCTCTGTGACTGCTTTCTATCGTGCAAGGTGTTTTTTTCGGACGAAATGGAAAGCAATGCGATTACTTTTTCCTGGCAGCAAGTGGTTGATTTACGAATCAAGCCGCTTAATCATAGAGGTAGATCAACGTCCCCGTAATGCTAAATGCCCAGGGTACAGGGGGGGGGGGGGGGCAAGTGCCCACACAGTTTTTCAGAATTAAAAATTAATGATCGATTTAAATTACTTTTTATTCAGTGGGCTGATTTAGTTCACGAAAGAATGCATGAAAATTCCAAAAAAGTGGATTTTTTTCATGTTGTTTCAATGGAACTCTGAATATGAAGGGCATGCCTACGGTGTCTATCTGACTTAGTTTTTGTGGCCATATCGTCGGCACCATGCTAAAATAACGAATGTAAAAAAACGCGTTTTTAGCCTACTTTCCCGTTAAAAATAAAAGAAAGACGAAAAAAGTATTAAAAGAAGCTTAATGCATCTAAAAATATCGCCAAGTCCAAAAAATATCGCCAAGTTAAAAAAATAAAAAGGTAAAATGAATATCGAAAAATTAAAAATTTGAAAGTAGGGTATTGAGATGGGGAATTTATGGGTCTGTCGGTCTGTCTGTCTGTCCCCCCTAATAAATTTTGAATGAACATTCCGATTTGAACAAACTTTTTTTTGTTGGAAAGATCTCGGCGAGTACAGCTCATTCCTATATTGATTTTTTGATTTGAACAATTTTTGGTTCAACTTTGAGCCGTTCAAACAACCGGTCCCGCGATACTAACTCTTTAATGAACAGTCCGATTTGAGTGAACTTTTTTTTGTTGGAAAGAAATTTTCAAGGATACTTCATTCCCGTATTTACTTTTCCGATTTGAACAATTTTTCGTTCAACATTGAACCGCTCAAGCAAGCTGTCACCCCTAATAACTTTTGAGTAAACAGTCCGATTTAAATAAACTTTTTTTTTTTTTTTTTTGTAAGAAGGATCTCAGCAAGGATACTTCGTTACAGTATTTAAAATTTCAATTTGAACATTTTTTTCGTTCAACATTGAACCGTTCTAGCAACCTTTGCCCACCTAATAACTTTTGAGTGAACCGTCCGAATGGAATAAACTTTTTTTTGTTCGAAAGATCTCGGCGAGTACAGCTCATTCCTATATTGATTTTTTGATTTGAACAATTTTTGGTTCAACTTTGAGCCGTTCAAACAACCGGTCCCGCGATACTAACTTTTTAATGAACAGTCCGATTTGAGTGAACTTTGGGGATACTTCATTACCGTATTTAAATTTTTAATTTGAACATTTTTTTCGTTCAACATTGAACCGTTCAAGAAACCTTTCCCCACCTAATATTTTCTGAGTGAACCATCCGAATGGAAAACACTTTTTTTTGTTTGAAAGATCTCGGAGATGCTCATTCCCATATTGCGCTTTTTGATTTGAACCATTTTTCGTTCAATATTGAACCGTTCAGAAAAAAAATTAACATTGGCGCCTACGGGGAATTTTAGTTGAATGTTAATCCGGATAAAATCGGATTTCCTTCAAACTAACTTTGTAAGAAAATGGTTTTGATAAATAATATTTGTAAAGTACTTTTCTGAATAATCTTCTGTGAGGACTCTGATTCCGACTCCGACAACATGGCGGAAATGCAGGCACAGAAAAAAAAAAAATGACTGACTGTGCAGACGATTTTTTGTTTATTTATTCATTTGTTTCATTTTATTTATTATTATTATTATTACTTTTGGCAGACGATTTTTTTTGTAACAAAAATGTTTCATTCACTAGGGCATTTTATTCTTTTTTTATATTTAACAACTGGCAACGGATTGAAAGTGAAATTCGAGACATTTTATCAACGGACGAGTTTTTTTCTTTTTTTTTCTTTCTTTGATAAAATGTGTTGTGATGTACTTTGTACTTTTAATTTTTTTTTGAAAACAGTTGAGGAATTTTTCTACGGAAGAACTGTAACAGTTACATTCTTTGAAAGGTGCGACAAAACTTTATTTATTCATTTATTTACTTTTTATATGTCTATTTCTTCTGATGAGAGGGGTATATTTTGCTTTTAGAAATCAGCTTCAAGTGCTAAAAACGTATGTTTGACATAATTTTTAGTCTTAGATAATCAAGAGAATAATGATCAGATGCTAGAATGCCAATGTCGATGTACGGGAAAGTAGGCTCGTTTAGTTCTTGACAGAATTTCTTGTTCAAGTTCGAATTTTACAAATAATTAAAATTAAAATGATACCTTTGAACGATAGTTTTACACTCAGAGATATCTATAAAAATTTAAAAAATGAAAATAACCAAACACGTCAGGTGGGAAAAAATTATATTCAGTGTTTTGGCTCTCCTAAAAGTGCCAATTTTCATATTCGTAATTTTAGCATGGTGCCGACGATATTTCGCAATTTTTTTAAATTCATTTTATGAGTAATATTAAAATACGATTAAAAACCTAATTCTGCACAAAAAAAAAAAAAAAAAAGTCTTCTGAGATGCTGCCTTCTAACCTGGACCCATCTCCCCACCACACACACACTTCTTCTGTCCCTCACTTTTTCTGTGCACCAGTCGCCAGTGTAAAATGCCTATCGCGTTTCTGTACCTCAGAGCCAGACTAGCGTAAGTCCAAGAATGGCGACTTTTACTTTATTACTGCATTGTATGAAAATCTTATTCCCCATGAGAACGCTATTCTATTGAAGATATTGCTGCCCAATTATTTAGCTGCATTAAATGAGCGCAAGCTTCATGCTTTGCATGCATCTGATAGACGTTTTCGCGCTCCCCTGAAAAGTAACAAAAAATGACTTACGTTAATCTGGATCTGAGGTACGTATTTTTCTCAAAAATTATTTAGAATAGCTCATATTTGGAAATAATACGAAAAAAAGAGATACCTAGCTATCTGCAGCATCGACGTTGCCACGGCGATGAATCCAAACAATTAAAGAAAAAAAATCTTTTAGTTGGTTAGTTTTCGAAATTAAATCTAGAAACTAACCAATCTTAAATTTTCCTGTTATTAATTTAGAAAAACCCCGAACGATGGCAGTATGAGATTTACAAATAACAGACTAATTTCTTTCAACTTCATCCTGTTTTAAGACAGAATGTATAAAGCTACTTAAATGGTTCAAACTTGGCTCTTGTAGGTGTATTTTAAGGAGTCCATGTCGTACAATTATGTGGCATGCAAAATATCCATTGAATCCTCGTTTAGTGTAGAGTACTCTAGATAAAAAAAAATTCCCATTGAAGTTTCGAATTGAAGTGAGCACTAGTGCCTCTACCTGGTGATGAAACTGGGCGACAAAGTTCTCAATGACTTCCACCGATAGTGGTGTTCCTTAAAGAATGGATGCTATTTTCTAGGGGTAGCAGAAAATTTGCAAAAGTTAGTTAGACATAACATAAATGCAAAGATGTTGCGTTTATATTATGTCTGATGGGAAATTATGATGAGAAACAAGTAAAACTAATGCTAATTTCTCCTCCAGCACTTATTAAAGCATAACAAATGCAAATATGTAGCTATACGTTATGTCTGAAGTGGAATTATTATGATGAGGAACAAGTGAAACTAATATTAGTTTTCCTCCAGCACTTTTTAATAAAATTAGATTATTGTTGAATTACATCGCAATTTTTGGCACTTTTTCCATCTTTTTCGTAACAAACTTATATTTATGTGTGCGTGTGTTAATTTTAAACCAGTAAGTTAAGCTAAGCTAAAAAGCTTTTAAATTTTTTGAAAAAAAAAAAAAAAAAACACGTACGCAAATGTACAAATATTTCTGTTGATTCATTTGAATGCAAGCATACTTTTGTTCCGCTTAAAAATTTAGCGATTCGAGTGCTTAAAATTAAAAATCGAGTGCTGCATAGAATTTGACTTAAAAAACAAATCAGGCTTTAACAGTCATAATTTTACCCGCATTAGCGGTTTTTTTTTTCGATGGTGGAAAGCGAAAAACAAATAAATTTTCCACTTTTCCCTTAAAATAAAAATCCATTCCGTGTAATAAAATGCTGCAAGCTGAATTGAAGTGAAATGAAAAATGAGCACCGAAGTAGCATCTCGCTTTGATTGGAACCAATACTCCCTACTACTCTCGCCCACTCCATGAAATGCTCGATTTCTATATTAAAGTTATTCTCTCGTGGGGTTAGCGGGAAAAAGATTGAAATGTTCGTTCATTCAATGCAATGGATTTGTGTGTGTATGCATCTTTTATATTTGCTGTATACAACGTAATTGTTTTTTTGTTTTCGGTTTTCCTGAAGGCTTTTATTAGGCAGAGTATTAAATTAATTTTTTTCGAAGGATGTTTTATTGATTCTGACGGGAAATGAAGTATGCTGCTTTTCTTTTCAATGGAAATTTGAACATTAATGAAGAATATTATTTCATACGATTTAATGACAAGTAAATAAAAAGAAAAATTCTTCTCAATTCTGATATTGTCTGCTCCCCTTAAGTGACTTTCATTTCCAAATGTAATATTCGATTAAGCGAGGTATTTGTTTATATAAGAAAATGTTCATCACCTTACCAAACTCATACTACACTTGTATAAAACCGTAATATTGTATTTGTAACTATTTACAAGAGGTTGTGCAAAAAAGTTTTTGCAGCAAGCTCATTTAACAACATAATAACATGTTAATTGCAAAGGGAAATGTTGGGCAAAGTGAAATAGTTAAGATTACTTGAATGTTTCAGAATGAACAAATTTGAAATTTGTTCTTAAATCTATTGTACACAAAGAAGGAATAATGTATTTTGTACTACAACTCCGGTTGAAATATAATTTCATTTTTGACATTTATTTTGTACCTTCAAAAAGAGGTAGAAAATTTTCCCCTCAAAAAACCAAGGGGCAAAGCAAAACTGAAAGATTTTTGTAATGAAAAATTTTTTTTTTGATAATTAACAGTAGTTTTCATCATATGAATGTCTAAATAAACGAATAAATGAAACAATAATGAAAAATTCAAAGAAAATAAGTAAATGAATAAATCAGTGAATTAATAAGTAAAATAATGTAAATCAATTAATAAATAAAGAAATACGTGTGTGTTTTAATAAATGAATGAATAAGTAAACGAAATGAACTATTTCCCTTTGCCGCATCCACATCGCCCAGTGTGCACTTTACAAAATTCACTGAACATTTAAACTCAAAAGATGCTTAATATGAACTAAATAAGTAGGACATCAGTAGAACTAAATTAATACTTAACCCTTCACTGCACGATTTTTTATATTTTCATGAAAAAAAATCATTTGTTACCTTTTAAATAGCCCTGAGTTCAGGAAAAGTGAAGAAAAAAATTAATCTTAAAAATGTGCACCAAAAATGATGTTTTAATTGTTTGTTCTAAAAATGGCACAAAGCACATAGCATATGCTTTGTATACCGATAAGTGTAATAATCTACAATGTGTTTTGTGCCATAAGTGGTATAAACAAACTTTCCACTAAGTGTGTTTAAACATTTGTAGAACAAAGGAAATAATGACTAAGCACACTTCTAACGGAAATGCAGACACTCTTTCTTTCAAAAGCAATAACTATAATACCTAGACTAGTGCAACTAACTAGTGCATAAAAATCACACTAAACTGTTATAGCAATGTTCCAGAAGGGGCACAAAGCTCAGTTTAACTGCATTTAAAAATCATAGGAATATATGAGGGTTTATTTGGTTTGTGCCAGATCTGGCACACCGTGCAGTGAAGGGTTAAACTAATAGTCATAAGAATTTTATTATTTTATAATAAGAAATATTTTTGAGAAACTATGAATATTACAAGATGTGAATCAAGTTTTGAAAACGACTTTTTTTTTTGTTGATCTTTGAAGCCTTTTATTTTTCGGCTTTAATCAACGATATGAATAGAACTTTAATTAAAATATTGATAGATAGGGCAGCAACCTGTAAAAATAATTTACCATTTCACTTTGCCTCGCATGCCCTACATATGAAAATTTAAAAGTAAATAGAACTAAAATAACAAAATATTTCTTTCCCTACGTTATCTTATGAAAAAATTCTTGAGAAGGGCTGCTTGCTCAAACTATTTGATGCACACAATAAAAAGAGATAACACCCAAGGCATTGGTGGGAATTGAATCCACTAACTCTATAAAAAAAGGGGAAGCTTCTACCATAGAGCCGTAGAGACCAAAATGTTTAAGAGTGTTTTAAAGATTAAAACGTTCCCGTTACAATTGAGGTTCAACTAGGTCATTTTCTCTTTATACTATAACATGTTTTTCAAAATAATCACTTTTAACCAACTTCCCTCCACGTGAACCATTACCCGTTAATTAGCTGAAAGGTCAATCGTAACGGCCATTTATTCGATTACGATGAAATCGATTGATAATGTCATCCAAGTGGAGTAATGGGGCTCATCAAAAAGGGTCTTTCTTTTAATGAAGGCAATAAAACGACAATAACTGAAAAATTGTTTCCACGTCCTGATAGTCGTGTCCATCGTATTGATTGGTCGCGGAGAGACATGTGACCAAATGCTTCTTTATATTGTAGAGAGTATATGACAAACGGAATGAAAGTACGCATGAGTGAGGTTGAGAGCAATGTTTTATCTGTGTATGTGTTACTTTTCAAATGTGAAAGCCCTTACTTCATGGAATACTTAGGCAGGGATTCAAGTGAAACAGACGATCGCAAACTGCAATCGCTACTGGAAATGAATTACATTAGAACGTTTCTTGATAAAAACATCGTGACGTCAGCGTGACGTTTGCCTATGAAAAACGAGCTAGATAAAACGTCACAGCCTACTTAGCGAATACGAGGAGATTGCTGACTGCTTGTGAGCTCTTATTGGCTCCGCTCGTAGTGACGTCAGTGCCAAGTTAAGTTGATGATAATGTAATTCACTTCCAGTAGCGATTGCAATTCGAAGCGATCGCAGTGCTGTTTCACTTGAATTGCCTTAGGCATTTAATTTGTAAGCCATTTAAATTTTTTTTATGATTGTAGACAGGGTAATAACTTGATCTTACTTAGACTACCTATACTGCCGTGTTAAGCGCCAAAGTGGTATCTGCAGCTGAGCTCAAACTGAGACATTACTCTTTAAAACTTTGCGCCTCCATGTATTTGATTCAGATGAAACTTTTTCATAATTTTCTTTAAAATATTTCCCGTTCTCAAATGACCATTCTGTACCACAGAACCAGAGTAACGTAAGTCCATTTTCGTCATTTTTCGGTAGAGGGGAAAAACGATTGTCGAATACATCGTTTTTCCCCCTCTACTGAAAAATGACGAAAATGGACTTACGTTAGTCTGGTTCTGAGGTACAGCATTTAATTTTGTATTTTGGTAAAACACGTCACGAAGATCCACCTGGTGGCGATAACTCAATTTCGTTAAAAAGTGCAGATACGATTTTTGTGCTTACCACGGCAGTACAGCCCGAAGCACGAGATTTTTTGATGTGATGAAGGAGTTATTTGTGGCCTCGAAAAATAGATTTTTCTTAAAATGCTTCGTTTCGTACGGAATGCAATTTCATTCTAATTAAAAGAAAAAAAAAAGGCTTCCCCAACCTCTGGATCTGTCCATTTGAATTTTGACGTCTGGAATTCCAATAGCTAAAAACGTTCCTCAATCACCAATTGCGGGAGATCTCTATTGGTTGGGTTTCTTGTTTCTACAGATAGACTGAAATAGAATTGGAGAATAAATTCGCACCCGTCACATTATGATTGATTATTTTCTCGATTCGATAATACACGAGACAGATTTGTAAAAAAAAGAGCGAGGTAATAACATTTGGTTATTTTGTCCAATTTGCGCCCGTACACTTATGATAAAGATTTTAACGTACAGCGTGTATCCTCACGGTAGTTTAAATTCTTATCTATCTTCAACGATGTGAATTAGTGATTTATAAATTTTTTATTCAGATAAAGTTTTTCTATTTAAGTTCGTCTGTAGAGGGGCTTTTCCTGAAAAACATGATTTTGCACAAAAAAAGTTTTTTAATTTAAAATCTACTTGAGAAGTCCTGAAAAAATGAATAAAACGACCCGCATACGATTTGTGACCTTGACGACAAAAAGTTAATAGTTAATATCTATAAATAAATGATAAAAAGAACGTTTTTTTTTTTTTTTTTTTGCTTTCATACCTTTTGTTTTTTAAATTAACTTCAAAACTTAACTGTAAAAACTTGAATATTTTTTTCTACTTTTACCAATGTTTTTCTGCTCGATAGAATTCTGCAATTAAAAGGAAATATTATTATGCATCCTCGGTACTTCCGCCGCCACTTCCTTCTCATCACACAAAATTTAAGAAATAAATGAAAATAAATGCTCACTGTATTCTTTAAATAAGCCCAAGACCAAGATAAAAGAAATAGGGAAAAATAAACAGAGAAAATACGCAATTCTCGAAGCGTGAAATTACCTAATTCCAAATACCACCACAGAAGTTCTCGGAAAAATAGTTCCATTAATTGCCGGTGATGGCTCTCTCCACCATTACAGACGCCGTTACTGTCACGTCATCTGTCGGCAAATTTGTAAATACACGATGATTTAATGTTCTGTCTTCCATATCAGACATATCATTTGTTTACTTAATTTCAAGAAGATAGGGTTAACTAGTGAAAAATAAAAGATTTTTTTTGCCTGAGTTTTATATTTATTAGATAATAATCTTTAGTGTTATTTTTCATATTTTTAAATTCAGTTTACAATCAGAAATAAACAATTTTGTATAAAGATTATGGAAAAAAATATTTGATTAACAAGTTATGAATTAAACTACGGTGTAATTTTTTTCTTTGATTTTATTTACTCATGGTGTTTTATTCTATTACTCTGCAATGATACTTGTTTGATACGATTAACCAACGCGATATACCTACGAATTTTTTAGGCGATTGACATCTGAAAGCTAAAATCTTTATACAGTAACCCCTCGTTATATCGCGCTTTTCGGGGGAGAAGAAAAAAGCGCGATATAACCGATGTCATTAAAAATAGTTTTCTATCCAGCATGCAAGTAAATTATACGTGCACATACATAAAAATTCTTTATTCGAACATTAGCTTTTTTTTTCAGTCAAAAGTAACAAAAAAATATAACTTTTACAGATTACTACTACACATTACTAACATATGCTTTTCACTCATTATATCCATACAAAAGAAAGTGTAGTTTCCAGTTCAGTAGTTTCCAAACTTTCTCTGCAATATGCAAGTTTGGGTGACGGGAACTTGCTGCTTCTTTTCAGCGAATTCAGAAGAATAGAAGAACCTTCGTTTTGTTCATTGATGACAAAATAAATGAGAAAGAGACCTTTTCTGAGCACGTTACATACTTTCTCAAAAATGGTTTCGAACTAAAAGTTTTTTTTAGGGGGAGACAAAAGAAAAGAGCGATATATCCGAATGAGCGATATAACGAGGCGCGATATAGCGAGGGGCTACTGTATATAGATAAAACATTTTATTCTTCGTTGAAAAAACGGTGCATAAAAGTAAAGTACTTGACTACACAATATGTGTCGCTAAAATCCTCCAAATCTTTAAACCGATAGATTGTGCATTTCCTTCAGAAAATATAATAATACAAAAACAATGTGAAATAACGTTAATTTGCTTCAAATAAAATGCTATAAACAAATAAATAAAAGTAGGTATTGTAGTCAAAAAGTAAATTGGTAGTTAAATCAGTTTTCAGATATGAGACAGATGGTGATCAATTTTGAGAGATAGAACGTCACACTGATCCTTTGACAAGGGCCGTGGTGGCCCGATCGGTAAGGCATCGGACTCGTATCCGGAGGGACCCGGGTTCGATCCCAGCCGATCAAAGATCCACCGCCTTGATTAATGGTGGCTGGGAGGCGTTAAAAATGTCGTGGTCACAAAGTCCTCCAAGTGAAACGATACCTCTGGGGGTGCTGGGCCTAGGGTTTGCTCGACCCTAGGTTCTGGTTCAAAATTAAGAACAGAGCGCCCTTCAGGGCCCTATCCCGGTTAAACCACGAAGCTGTGGTAGGTACGGGGGACCCTGGAGGTGTGAAATGTGAAATGATCCTTTGACAGAGTGTAATTTGTAGATACAAGACAAAAAACACTGATAATAAGGACCGTTTAAGGCAAAGTCATATTTGGCTATTAAAAATCGTGATGATTAGACGTTTTTAAAAAGCGGCTGCATCAATGATTTTTAGTTAACATCCCCCTTAGATAACTACTCTTCATCGTTTTGCCAACTTTAGGACTGGCAATTGAAGCAGGGCATATTAGAATTGTGCAATACATCACCAGGTCCTTTATTCCATTCATGGACTGCAGTTTCGTGCTTATTATGCACTCATCAGCATGGAACAGGAATTAAACGAGCTGGAGTCAAAAATCCTCTTATAGAGCAAAGAGGGTTAACGAAAACTGGTAGCTAATGTGAAATTAGAACACCAGCGAGCGACCGCACTTGGTAAGGTACAACTGGAATAAACGAGTTCGCGGTGTATTGCATGTTTCTGCCTTAGCCCTGGCTTAGGGCAATGCCTCCTAAATACTAAATGCCTGTAACTTTCTGGTTTTTAGCACAGAGCAAAATTTCATCCTTGGTTCACGATACACTGCCATCTACCAGAGTTCTTCGAGAAAGAGAAATTAATGATTGGTTCATTTTTAAATTTCAATCAAAACATTCATTTCGAATATTTTTTGGATCCATCGCCAATCGCTGCAAAATGCCCTTGGTTCACGATATACTGCCATCTACCGGAGTTCTTCAAAAAATTAACGATTGGTTCATTTCTGGATTTAAATTTAAAAATTAACCAATCGAAAAATAACAACGACATTATCGGATTGCCGCAAGGTGGCGTTTAAAGTGGAACCCATCTCGACGGTAGCAAAGCAAATGTTATAGGCATTTAGTATTTAGGAGGCGTTGCTTAGGGGCGGTTACTCACTGCTGTATATTTAGATAAAACAGTTATTTTTGACTTAACTTTTATCCCCTTAATTTCAACAAAGTAATACGTTACTATAATCCATTCTTGGAGAAGGTGACAAAAAACTAAGAACAAGAAAAAAGAAATAAAACTGGTATGATGCTTGACCTATACGGTTAATTGACATCTTAGAAATCGGTAGAGTAGGGAAAGTTGTACACTATTTGCCTCTGACACCACAAAACAGTAGCATTCAATGCTAAAGAAGCATCGGTATTCCAAAAAAACGCTCTCGCTGTAAGCCAGAACTTGGAACTTCTCTGCCTTGACATAACGCTGGTAGGAAAGCAACATTTACAGATTTTGCGGAGAGAAGATAAAAGGTGAATTGAATTGACAAATGGATAAAGGTGATATGTGACAATTTTTGGAACTTACTTTTTACCATGGATGGAGGTGATAAGTTCATCAGTATCATGTCCCCAAAGACACAGAAAAGGTTGGTAACTAAGAATATGACCCAGTTTTAGTCAATAGGAAAAATCTATGAAAAAAAAAAAAAAAAAAACATTTTTTTAAAAGCTTTTTTCTAGAAATTGTCGCATGTCACGTTTATTCAATTGTCAATGGTGATTAATGACAGCACAGAAATGAGATAACCAATTTTAAATCAGACAGTTAATCATAAATTATTTACAGTAATATTTTTTTACAGTATGTTCAATGTTAAAAGTCAGAATTTATTTTTAAGAAACTGCTAGGGAATAGCGTGAATTTTCTATTTTCTGAACAAATAGAATGCCCGGATACCTCTCTTTAGTCGGTGTGCCCCCAATACAATGAGTACACTTTATTGGATCAATTAGCTGTTAATTATTCCATAATTGGTTTAGCGTCATGGGACGTATTTCAAAGACTCAACTGTACCCGAGTATTAATTCTATTTAATTTGTGAAATGAATGTAAAACAAACTGAAACCATTTTACTAAATCGAACTGTTAATCAGAAGTTCCTTGCAGAACTAAACGATCTTACTTTCCCGTATATCAATATCGACATTATACCATCAGATCAATTGTTTCTTAATTATCTAAGACTCCAAATGAATTTCAAACATGCATTTTTTGCATTCAAAGCAGATTTCTAAACAAAAAATATGCCTTTCTCTGATCTGATAAAATAGATGCGTGAAAAGTAAATAAGGGAAAAAACGTGGTAGCGTAATTTAAACAATTAAACATAATTATTTTTTGTCATAAAAAAATCTTTAATCGTTTTCAGCAAACAAATAAATAAATAAAAAATAACAATGAAAATAAATAAAAATTGAAACACATAAATATATATATACAGGGTGTCCACTCCAATCGTGGCCCAATAGCTAATTTCTAAACCGATAGAGATAAGCATATAGTTTATTTAGGAAACAGTCTCCAAATTACGAAAGGAATTTTGGGTCTATTCAATGTTTTTCAAAAAATCAAATTTTGAAACAGTTACGAAATTTAAATTTTTATACAGCCCCCCAGTCCTATCAATCATATTTAGTAAAACATTCTTGACACTGTAAAGTTTAAAACTAAAAAGAAAATCACTCTTCTCCCACAAAAATTGACCGAGTTATGACGTTTTGAAAAATCAAGATTTTGCATTATTTCATGACGTCATCGAGAGATCGCTCCCTCGATGACCCCTGTATATTTAAAGGAACCTAACCAACTTTTTGGGTATAAACACTTTTTGGGGTTTTATTTTAAATTATTTGTGAACAATTAACTATAAATAAATAAGTAAATATACACTGCAAAAAATAAACTGCTGTTTTAACAACATAATGCTGGCAGCTGAGGTTTCAGTTTAAAACTGTGAAATGCACAGTAATAAACTCTAAAATTAGCAATTTTACAGTATATGCACTCCCGTAGAAGGCACACATTGAAAAAAAAAATGTTGCGTGTGATATTATCCCTCATGTTTTAAGTCAAAGTAAGCAAACACAAAAAAAATTAATAAATAATTAAAAATACTCGCATACTTTCCAAAAGTCATCAAAACGGGTTCATCGACTCTTAAAACGTGTAAATCTGTCAAAATTCAAACATTTTCGGGAGTTAAATTTTGGTTGATAGAAGAGAAAAAGCTGTTTATGTTTGTCTTTTTAGAACTTCATAGAAACACAAATCGTTTTCCTTTACATAGAGTAAAAACATTGAGAGGATTTGACAGCAAAGCAAATTTCATTCACCTCCTTAAAACAGAAAAAGAAGATTCATTAAAATTTATTGAGCTTCTTCGTTATGCTTGAAATGTGTGCTTATAAACTTACTTAAGAAAATACGCGAAACTCGAAAACACACACGGTACCTTCTTCTGAGAATAAATCAGACCCGAAAAGTTTATTTTGCAAGTGTAGCATCAAGAAAGTGCCCAGATTTTTCTTTCGTAAATCTTCTCCAGGTGTTTTGTTTTAATTCAGAAAAGTCAACTTTTGCTACTTTAAAATATATTTTAAATGAATTTCCGAAAAAGTATAGAAGAAAAACATATCACTCCCCGGCAACGAAAGAGCACAACTCAAAGCAAGATCAGAGAAAAGTTTTGCCGCAATAGTAGTAAAGTGATTTTTCCTCAAATATTGCAATACGAGGGAAAAATTATGATGATATATTTACTGGTCAATTTTTGTTACCTAAATTAATAATGCCTACTAAAAGCTCAAATTTTTTTTTATAAATTAGTAAATTTAATTGACCATATTTACTCCAGTATGCACCAGTTTTGTAAGATAACTGTCCAAGGTTTGCGGTAAGAAAGAGAGTTAAATTTGGATAACATGTTTTTGCAAAACTCTGATATGTGTCATTTTTGTTGCGGCGGTACGACATCTTCTAAAATAGGAAACCTGTGATTAAAATGCGAGATAAATCGTAAGCATGATTAATTATACCGTGACCAAAACTTAAACATATTAGTAAATGAATTTAACCAAAAATTACACAGAAATATGATGAAATTACTGAGTAGTAGAATAAAAAATTTGACTTAATTGAGACCTAGGGTTGTGTAAATTTTCAGCATGCTCGGATTTTCCAAAAATACCAAGAAAAAGAAAATATCGTTTGGGGAAATAGTATTCTAATTAGGCCAATAAACTGATTTCGCAATATATATGAACAGAACATACTATAAAGTAATTAACGCTATAACATGAAATTACATTTTTTGACAAAATTTAACAAATTTAACTCTTATTGTTTATTGAACATATGGGGGAAAAATATTTACAATAATCAACGTAGTCTGTAAGGATCTGTAATAGAGTAATAAAATAAAGAAAATTGAATGAAATTTTGGGAAATACAATCATTTCGCCTAAAGATAGTTAAACTAATTTTGGTTAAAAAAAGCGACTAAACGCATTTAAAATTTCATTGAGTTTTGGCTGAGAGAGTTTTGTAATGTGCTTTCGGTTTTGTGATCTCCTGATTTTCGAGCATCTACTGTAATCCCAACATTTTGTCTTTAACTTACGGACAATTCTACGGTTACAGGCATATCTGTTTTTCACACAACAGCTTACAAAGACTAGAAATATGTTACTTTCTTGTTTTATCGCACAAGCTTAATGAAAAACGTAGTCTTTACTTCTATGTAATGCAGTTCAATTTTGAAGATTTCCTGAAAAATATTTAAATAAGTTATGCTTCCGTTACGGAGTCAAAAAGAAAAAAAAAACTTCATATCAATACTGTTTCTAAAAACCCTCAAAATTTAATTGTATTTTACTGTATGATTTTCTTAGGTGAAACCTTCCATGAATTTACGCATTCGTCAGGTCTTCTCTGGTCTTGCGTAAGTACTAGAAATATGTTACTTTCTTGTTTATCGCACAAGCTTAATGAAGAACGTAGTCTTTACTTCTATGTAATGCAGTTCAATTTTGAAGATTTCCTGAAAAATATTTAAATAAGTTATGCGTCCGTTACGGAGTCAAAAAGAAAAAAAAAACTTCATATAAATACTGTTTCTGGAAATCCTCAAAATTTAATTGTATTTTACTGTATGATTTTCTTAGGTGAAACCGTCAGTGAATTTACGCATTCGTCAGGTCTTCTCTGGTCTTACGAAAGTATTGGTGATAGGCAAGATAACAATAAGGGGAAGAGTAATAAGAAGCATTTTGAGTCGTATCAAACAACGTGGAAAGATGCTAATTTCAAATACATAGTTTAGTTAAATATGTCAAAAGGATAGCAAAAATGCGTTTTGAATTGAAAACTTCAGAAAGTTCCCACTCACAATCCATCATCTCTCTTTTAAAGTATAATGGTTCTCAAGTGCTAGGCGCGATTTTCACGGACGGACAGTATAACAGTAGAGTTTACGTTCTTCAAAAATTTCATGTAAGGAAGTTAAAATCTGTCATAGTGGGAGTCATTGCAGGCTGTTTTGGTGCAGTATTTTTTTAAATTAAAATGGAGTTTGGGCCCTGCTCCACATTGACGTAAAGCAGAAAAATTAACCGGAAGCGTAAAATGGATTACATAGCACCCCCCCCCCCCGGTTCCTATGGAAAGAAAGTACCCGGATTTTCGGTTTCTGCCTTCAGTTTCGGTCGCTTTTTACGCTGATTTGGAGCAGGGCCCTTTCTCTTTTACAACAAGGTTAGCTCATATAAAATCACTTTAGGGGGAGGGGGTAAAAAAGGCAAATGCACGCGATTCTGTTTTTAAGTTCTCTAGTTTTCAATCTCACTCACTCATTCCGACAGTTCATTCCCATTGTTTCTCACAAATGTCAGATGGTTGTCCTTTTATAGCTATTGACATTTCTCGGTAAAAGTCGTGTGCCTGGAGAACGTTGCCACCCAAGAAATAAAAAGAGAACTTATTAATAACCGTGGAGCATTGTCGACGCGCATCAGGGACACTTTCGACAGAGGATGATGGATGGGAGTGGACAGAGAGGATAAATGGGATGTGTTTAGTGACACTTTGCTCTCTGCATCCCCCTTCCCCCCACACACATACCCAAACTTTTTTCTTCGCGACGCCGCATTAATGGAGAGGATAATTAATGCAATAGGATACCTTTTCTCTGACACTTAAAGTCCTTCAAATGTAATAGATCGTTCAGTTTTTTTGAAGCACGACAAAAGGTGGAAAATGATAGTGAGAAATAGCTCAAGCGTTTTTTTTTTTTATCAGCAACGGCTCAAAAGAAAACAAAATGAATTTTTATATCTTGAATTTAAATTATGGTTTTCGCAATCACAAATTGCGATAGATGTAGGTGTGTGTGTGTGTGTGTGTGTGTGTGTGTGTGTGTGTGTGTGTGTGTATGTGTGTGTGTGTGTGTGCGTGTGTGTGGACGTGCGTGCTGGTGTGAGTCTGTGTAAGAGTGTAAACATGCAAGTGTGCGTGTAGTTGTGTAGATGTGTGTAGACACGTATGTGTGTAAACGCGTGTGGGTGGGTGTGTAGTTGTGTAGGTGTGTGTAGACACGCTTGTGGGTGTGTTTTGAGCTTGAGCGAGAACTAATGTGATACGATCCCCTTTTGGCGCCAGATATGTGTCACGAAGAATTCGATAAACGACAACAGACATCATGAATTGTTCTTCGCAATGATTTTTTGGTGCCAACAGGAAAGATTCTAATTAACATACAAAATCAAAAGTTTTTTAAAAGTATACCACAGAAAATAAAACCATAGTCAAAACGAAAATACGAAGATCTTCAAATTTCAATTAAATAAAGAGTAAAAAAGCTCTTGTGACAAGAGCGATTTTTTATACATATAACTAAAATCAGCACGAAAGAACACAGCAAAAATCATACCCTCAGCATACAAACACAACAAAACTCATTACGAATGTACGCTTCAAAATAAAAAAAAACTTTTTTTACGCAAAATAATAACCATACATTAATTATATTTTGTAGTTCAATTCCATTAAGATATACCAATAGAGAAATAAAACATTTAAAAAAAACTCATACTTTACAAAAAGCAGGAAAGTGGTTCTAGTTGCAATATTTTATGAAGAAACACATCAAAAACAAACCGCAAAACATATACAACATTAGCAGAGTAAATTGCGATCAGAAATGCTACTAAATTATCAAAAACTATACCTCTACTAATTTACATAAAAAACCACGACATTCATGATTTTGATAATACTTAAGTTATCCCATTGCTGAAATAATTAAATACACGAAATGCATATTCGTAAAAATTGAAGAGTTCTAGAAAAAAATAATCATTCAGATTCTTCAAAGGAACTGCTGAGGAAAAAGAAAAGTAGTTTAATTTACTATATTCGGCAAGAAAAACGCATCAAGATTCAGTTTTACCACTTCGGATCTAATTCTTTAACTTTTACTTTTAAATTTTCATTGTTGCGGAGTAGGGTTACCAGAAAAAAGTTCAGGCATATTGCTAATATTTGCCAAATCCAAGTGCCGCTAATAATTGCTCACAGTGAAAAATGACCAAAACGTGATTACTGGCCAGAAAAGACAACCACTCAAACACACAAACACGCGCTGGATCCAAAGTGGTGAAACTTAACCCATTAATGCCTAGCGTCCCTTTTTAGGGACAATCCAAAAAAGGCTCTGAATTTCCCCAAAATGAGCATTTCAACCAAATAATAGTGTTCAATTAGTACCTTGGTATTGTTTCAATTCGTTATTAACAGATTGCAGCACATAACCATTGTAAAGTGCGTTCTGTAGCAATTTTAATATGATCTTTTCGAACGCAGTCACGTGACGAATTCGATAGTATATTTTCGAATCAGAAGCTCTTTGGTTTACGTGCCTGGTCAAAAACGACTGGAGAATAAATTCAGCTTGTACGAGAATCGCTTTGATTATCCCAGCTGATTCAAATATGAAACTTCGAAAATTTTTGAACAAGCATCAAAGATGGCCACGTTGAAAGTCATTAGTGCTAAGAAATTTTATATTCCTAGCGAGTTTCCACAGTTATCGCAGTTGTGTGTTCAATAGAGGAAATTGCAGACGGTTGATTCAAACTAGGAGGTATTGAAAACGGTATGGCCAACGTCTTGGATGAAAAGGTGGATTACCAAAACTAAACAGTGCATCAAAAGAGAAAATTAAAATTCATATAAGAGACATTTAAAATTCTTTCATCTGGTTCTTGAACTGAAAAGGATATTTTAATGAACTTGGCTGGTACGAAGATCGTTTAAATCTCTTTAAAATGACACGTCTTTTAGAGCTACGTCTGATGCAATTAATCATAAAAGGAAAGGGAAAAATTGCTTCTTTCCACCTAGACGATTAGAGCTCAGTTATTACTGCTTCTTGAAAATTCGTCGATTCTTCTCTTTTGATGCCTCAGTAATTCAATCTGCTTGAGTTGAACTGCTCAGACGTTTCATTTATCGCCTGCTTAACATCTTACGCAAGGCTTTTAAAACAAGTTGACGTAAATATGGTAGCTTTGTGCGATTTTCACATTAATTTCTCAAATTTCAGCCCAATAGCTATAGGAGATATTTAAAATAGTTTTCTTTAGAATTTTAAGTATCAGTCTTCGTAAAGGACTTTCAGCCGCTCACGAGAATATAGCCTAGCATAAACTGCATGGGTGCTATTATGCGAAATTTTAAGGAGGGGGGTGGGGCAATGTTAGTGCGAATTGACATCTTTAATAACTCATTCATTAATGACTGAAGACAAAATGTTTCTATATTTTGCAAAAAAAATAGTACTAAATGCAAAGAAAAACCAATTTTTAAGAGGGGGAGGGGGGCTTGATCCTCCTCTTGCCCCCCATTATGGACCACCATGATACCAGCACAAAATCCTACTAATATGTCAAATAGCAGATTTTTTTCCCAATTTGAATACTAGCTATTTTTTCCTACTTCAACGTTGCGATACACTTGTTGACAAAAGCTTTAGCTAAAACCGTGGAACCAAAAGAAAACCGCAACCCTTAATTGAAGCTGATAATGTAAATAGAACGTCCTTTGAAAACTAATTCTCAATTCTCTCTAAATTAATCTTTTATGTCCTAGTTGTTGAAATTAGTTATTCTATCTGATTTTATTGATCTCAATGTAATGTGCTTCGTAATGAATTGATTTATTAAAAATAATTATTTGCTGTTTCAAATCTCTACTAATAATAAAGCTGAAGGCGGGTCTGTCTTTCCTTCTTTATTTCTTCCTTTCTGTCTGTCTTTCTGTCTTTTACGCGCGTAGCGCCAAAACCATTCGGTCGATTTTCATGCCACTTGGCACAAAATTAGTTTGTAGCATGTAGTTTTGCACCTCGAAGCGATTTTTCGAAAATTCCATTTCGTTCTTTTTCTATTCGAATTCGAAGCGGAAATTCGATAAAATAGGGAAGAAATATTTCATACACATTTTCAAGTTTTATGTCATTTGAAAGCTTGAAATTTTCTGCATAAAATGAAGTTTTTTCGAAGTTTCTACGATCATCAGGAGAGCTGTAATAATTGTTTTTAGAATCCCGGAATTCAAGGCTTACCTTCAGTAAAGCAAGCCAAACTATTCTACAATGGTTCAGCTAGAGAATAAAATTTGTTTGAAAAGAGAGATGAAATTAATTATTTTATCAACAGAAATCAACTTTTCATGTTGTTACCATGGTTACGTTTTCGTCCTTTTTTTTTGTTTCGTTCTTTTTCAAGTGTTGCCAGACGTAGTATTTTTAATACTACGGTAGTATTTTTTCGGCCCAAATAAGGAGCATAGTATTTTTCTGGCAACCCTGTTTCCAATATACTTTAATGACTTAATTAAAAGATTTGGCAGATTTTTTTTTTTTCATTTTCATAGATGCCGCATTTCAGCAATATTGATTTTGGCAACGTTTGGAAACAGTAGTATTTTGTAGTATATATTTTTTAGAGGAGGCGTAGTATTTTTCTGTTTCAATTCGCTGGCAACCCTGTCTTTTTCCCGGTGAAAATGTGCTTTGGGACAATGCTTGGCGTGTTTTCAAAAAGTCACCAACTGGCGCGTTTTTGCGTGTCTCGCGGAGTTTAATGCTCCGAGAGAAACTACACAAAATAGTCAGGGTTACCACGCTTGGCGCGCCTATCGCCCATTTAGCGAGAAAAGGGTACTTAATGCACAGATTAACCAAATATCTTATCAATTGCAATGTTGCATCGTTCTTTTTAAAGTGTTTCATTTCGGAAAATGTATTGTTTTGTTTTTAAAGCTAGGAAAGAAAACTGTCTTCTTCTTTTAAACTTTGGTAAGATTTTTGTTGGTTTCTGTGAGCAACAAAATTGTTCTTATTTTCTCTTTTGGCTTATTTTTGTGCACCTCTCCTTGGGGTTGCATTCGAATGTTCCCAAGGGGGTGCTTTACCCCTTTTATGGGGTAAATCAGTGTTTTCAATGCAGACAAAAGTGATATGAATTGGTGCGACCACTTCGCGATATATCGCCAAGCTTTTGGTCGCCAAGTGTTTGACGCCAATTTGGCGAAAAAAAAATTTTTTTTTGGTTCAATTTGGCGCTATTGGCGATATTTTACGAAAAATCCACTGAATGATGTTAAAATCAGCGATATTTAGGAGATTAATCATTGTAAAACATTTTTTTGCATTGTTTCGTAGCAAACTAGGGATACAAATGTTTGAATTGTTATCTTGCTCACTCCAAGCACTATTTTAGCACTTAAGGCATCTACTAAGCAATTTACACGTAAAATTAAGTAGTGTGGGGTCCATATGAGATTTTTATGTCATACTTTGAAGGAATTACAGCTGAATTATAACTGAAATAGAGCATTTTTTCTGCTATATCAATTATTTTACGAATGAACTTTTAATTTTATACCACGGGCAAAGCCGTGCGGGTACCGCTAGTCATCAATAAATAAATAAATAAATGCGACTGAGGAATAGTACTTTCAAACAAACATAATATCAGTGTCATTAAAATTCCAGTCTTCCTGAGAGTCCAGGGGATTTATTGGTTTATCAAATAAGATGGCCCTCATTTGGGAAAGATGGCTACTGCACTGAAATGCGGGACATTGAAGTCCCCAAAGAAGTCAACATTGTCATGTGACAATGCACAACGAATTGTTAGAAAATTAGCATAGTCTAGCACAGTGTCTTTGCTGAAGGCAATAATAAAATAACGTGCTTTTTTATCCTCGCAAAATCGTTTATTTGATTTTTAAAGACTTTTTACCAAGTTATTTTTTCTGCCATAAGAAAACTCCACTAATCTAGCTTGACCGACGGCGTGCAAAAAGATGCGTGTGATGAAGAGATAGCTCCTTAAGCTGTGTATTTTCACCCTTTCGGGAGATCTAAGGCACAACTACAGGCAATATACCGACAGCCCGGTTATGACATCCCGAGACAGTGATTTCATCCTTGTTAATGATTCTTCAGTTTCGAATCGACAGTAATCGAACTGGAGTCAGATGTCGTCTCATTGAAGCAGAAGAAACTGGTAGCTAAAGTAATTTTCGTACACCAGCGAGAGTCTACAGAAAGAATGCAGCTTAATTCCGTTCTGATACTTGCTGCTGTTAAAATTTCTTCTAACTACAGTGAACTATCACTTATGCGCCGGCCCAAGGGACCAGCAGAAAAAGGCGCATAAGTGAGAGAGACGCATAAGTGAAGAAGCCTATTTAAAGGACTAAAACGCAACATAAGTTCTAACGAGAGCATGAATATAGAAAATGGTCATATTACTACGGTTTGGCAACTACTGGAACCTAATTGCAATGATAAGGATAAAACAAAAATAGTAGCATATCTAATCACAATCTGGTCCTTTTTAAACGATCCATAATAGATAATCGTCCCTCTCCGAACTCTAGTTCATGTGGAAAAAATGCCTTCCGTGAGCAATAAAAGAGAAGGATTAGAGAGGAAAGTGAAGAAACATGATCATTTTTCAAGAAAATAAATTAAATTGTTCACATTTTTCGAGAAATTCGGCGCATAAGTGAAATATTTATTTTTAAAGCGACGCATAAACGAATGAAATTATCATTTTTTTACTATAGAATGTGCTGGAACCACTGAAAATGGTCGTATAAATGAAAAAGGCGCATAAAAGAGGCGGTGTATAAGTGAGAGCTCATTGTACCAATTTGTTGGCAATATCCGCTTCGATGTGACGACATCTGCCTCCAGTTCGGTTATTGACTATATTCGAGACTGATAAGTCCAAAACAAGGGGTGAACTTAATTCTTTCGATGTCATAACCGGACTTTCGGTATACAGTCAAACCTGTCTATCTCGAATTTCACGGGACAGAAGAAAAATTCGAGATACGGAGGTTTCGAGATACCGCAAAGTCGGATTACTTGGACCCTAGGGTGTTACTTGAGCCCATTACAGTAAAATGATAAAATCTAGGTTTGGTACTTATTAGTTGAAGACTTGCACGTAGTTCCTCGTTTCTCCGCTAGGTAGAAGCACTCTGCAGTTTCTAACGCTGGTACCAAACCCAGATATTATCATTTTACTGTGGGCTCAAGAACCCCATTGTGGGTCCAAGTAGCCCGACTTAACGGTACAGAGGTTGTGATAAAATTTACAAAAATAAGCAATTGGAACAAAGCAAATACTCAATAGTTTGTTTTGCATTGGTATTGTTGAATATTTCACTTTACGACATGTTGTGAGTACACGCTTTATACTAATTGTGATGACTATCGGTAGCAAGTTAATGCATACCTTTAAGTACGAACATAGTCTTTGAATGATTGTGTAGAAGCAACGCCTCCTAAATACTAAATGCCTATAACATTTGCTTCGTTACCGCCGAGATGGGTTCAGCTTTAAACGCCACCTTGAGGCAATCCGATAATGTCGTTGTTATTTTTTGATTGGTTAATTTCTAAATTTAAATTCAGAAATGAACCAATCGTTAATTTTTTGAAGAACTCCGGTAGATGGCAGTGTATCGTGAACCAATTGCATTTTGCAGCTATTGGCGATGGATCCAAACAATATTCGGAACAAATTTTTTGATTGGTTAATTTTTAAATTTAAATTTAGAAATGAACCAATCATTAATTTCTCTTTCTCTAAGAACTCTGGTAGATGGCAGTGTATCCTGAACCAAGGATGAAATTTTGCTCTGTGCTAAAAGCCAGAAAGTTACAGGCATTTAGTATTTAGGAGGCGTTGGTAGAAGACGATTTTTGTCTCCAAGTCATGCCATTGAAAAAGGTGGCTGGACATGAAGTTTAAAAATGAGAGTCGTGAAAATTCAAGATGTCGAGGTTTTCGGGAAAAATCATTCGAGATAAACATGAGAAAAAACATTAAATTTATGTTCTAAAAGCGGGGAAATTAAAAAATTTCGACATAGAAAGGTTTTCGAGATAAGCAGGGTCAGGATAAACAGGTTCGACTGTATTTCAGAGAGCCTTTTGTGTCTGTTTCAGAGACCTTTAAACCTTTATATGTTTTTCGCAACTTCTTGTTACTTAAATGCGCTGCGAGCTTTTCTGTGTAAGTGACTGCAGTTCTCAAAATTGCTTTGAAATTCGAGCATGTACTTGTAATATTTAAAGATAAGGTAACAAAATTATATCTTTATACGCAATGCATGTATATTAGAACGAATGAGAATACCGTTTTGTTTGTTGAGTAATTAATTCATTTTTCGTGTATGGATAGATAACAGGCAAGCATGTTACAAAAAGTTCACTCCAAATAAATTCATGTTAGAACGAATGGGAACACAGTTTTATTTTTATTTTCTTTCTGTATATGGATAGGTAACATGTAAATATGTTACGAAGTTGAAAAAGTTCACCACAAATAAAATTCAAAACTAAAAACTTTAAACTATTTTATTTTTTTAAATCTAACGAGTGTTTCTTTTAACTTGAATTGAACTTAAAAGTATGAATTATAATAATTAAATGTCTTCTTGATTACGACATTCAAACATTACAGCTTCTGTTGATATCTTTATATTTATATGAATTCTAAAGTAACTATTATACCTTAAATTAAAATAAGGAATATAAGCGGAATACAGCTTTGTACCAGAAGCTTTTACTATATACTTTCTCAATTTTCTTTTTTCTGCAATTTTTAAATAAAAATTTTTTGACTGCTTTAGAACTAACATAAAAAGGAAGATATTAAGAGCAACTTCATTGTTCGAATGCTGTAACCAAGAACTCATATAACTACTTCAGTTCATACATTTAAGTGAAGAAAAAAATAAATTGAAATAGGCTTTTGATGATTGTTATATTTTTAATTTTTTCCATCCCTCCCAACCACCCCCTGAAATTTTATTCATAATGCTTGAGAATTAACATAAATCTAAAAACGTTAAGAGCCATTATATTGAAAATCGAAGAAAAAAGGGAAATTTTGGCAGTGACCATTTTTGATTATTCTCATTTTTTTATCTGTCAAAGTAGGTCATGAGAAATGAACATTCTGAAGTTTGTAGCCCCCCCCAAAAAATTTTGTTCGCTCGGTAAAAATTCCCGAAGTTTGACGTTATGCAGCGCTTTTTTTTTTTTTTTTTTGGTAAAACGGTTGAAAAACGCATTTCAGTGCGCTGTAGTTTTTTACAAAACGCCAACCCCATGGTTATGTTTTTAGTCCATTTTCGCTCGACTTTGAACTGCGTTATTTCCCCCTAAAAGCAACCCCTCGAAATTGTTTTAACATATACTGAAATTTTATACAATGAAGAGAATATGTGGTACGAAAACTGTTTAATATCTCATTGCTTTGAAGAGAAAAAGACTTAGACATTTATCAAATTTTCAAAATTTGGCGTTTTTTGATCGCATTTAACTCAAAACAGCAACCCTAGAAAAAAAAAACTTTTATGAATTATGGAACCTACAGATGTGTAGAATAACGTAAAAAAGAAAGTTACGTGGGGTCTCGTCTCGCGTTTTCAAGAAAATATTTTTTTTTTGTATTTCATTTTAATGCTTTTTTTCTCATAGTAAAATGTGTCCGTCAAGTAGGTCAGATCTGCTGAAACTTTAAGTGTATCGTGATGTTGTATTTAAATTTGTATAGAAGAGGAGAAAAAGATTAAAAACACTTAATTTTGTCTAAATTTTTATAATTTTTAGTTTTTTAATTGCAATTATCTCAAAAAGTGGGAAATCCTGAGACTATTATTGAATGCATATATTACTAGCTTTGAAATATTGGAAAAAGTAAATTCGGTGAGCTATCTTCAGATGCATTCTAGTGGGAGGTCACAGTGACCTCCTGAAAAGTTTCATGATCGAAAAATTTTGCTGTCGATTCGGAAAATTTGGAAACAGTATTGCAACATTGAGATTTTTTAATGATACATTTTTCTTACGTTTGCTTGACCGTATTTTGTAAAAATTTAAGTTCCAGTGCCCATGACTATCTTATACTTCTCAAGAAGATGTTCTTAATTTGCCAAAGGAATTTCCTAATTTTTCCGAATGATAAAATGCGATCAAGCCCACACGTAAAAAATAAATAAATAGAAAATTTCAATGTTGCAGTTGTTTCCAAAGTTGCTGAATCTTCAGAAAAATTTTCCGAATATGAAATTTCACTGGAGGTCACAGTGACCTCCTTTAACTTCCCATTGGGGAGCCTCTAAAAATACCTCACAGTATTTACTTTTTCGAATATTTCTAGTCATTGCCAGCTAGTAATACAGTCGACGCTCGATAGAACGACCGTCTCCGTCCTACAGAAAACGGTCTTTATAACGAGTGGTCGCTATCAGAGATAGAACATAGAGTATATTGGGATATTGTTGGGGGTTTTCTCACCGGTCGTTATATTAGGATGGTCTTTATAACGTGTGGTCGTTATAACGAGCGTCGACTGTATGTAAATTCAATAATTCCCTCAGTAACGATTTATCGTTTTTTGATGTAATTGCAATAAGAAGCTAAAAGTTCTAAAATTTCAGACACAATTAAGTGCTGTGATTCTTTTTCACTATTACTATACACTCAAAAATTACTTTATACACAAGCATAAATTATTATTATATATTTTAAGTTTTAGCAGATCTAACCTACATACTGGACACATTTTACTACGGGAGAACGTAATATAATCTGCTACATTTTTTTTTCTGTAAAACTGAGTTTCACAGAGGGAAAAGACCCCTGGCCGCTTTATTTTTTACGTCGTTTTACACATATGAAGGCATCATATAATATAAAAAATAATCATAACATAAAAAATAAAAAGATAGAAAATTTTAATGTTGCAGTATTGTTTTCAAATTTGCTGAATCATCTGCAAAATTTTTCGATCATGAAATTTTTCAGGAGGTCACTGTGACCTCCCACTAGAATGCATCCGAAGATAGCTCACCGAATTTACTTTTTTCAATATTTCAAAGCTAGTATTATGTGCATTCAATAATAGTCTCAGGATTTTCCATTTTTTGAGTTAATTGCAATTAAAAAACTAACAAGAAGTTCTGTCAAGAACTAAACGAGCCTACTTTCCCGTACATCGACATCGGCATTCTCGCATCTGATCATTATTCTCTTGATTATCTGACACTGAAATTATGCCAAACATACTTTTTTAGCACTTAGTGCTAATTTCGAAAAGCAAAATATACCCCTCTCATCAGATGAAATAGACAAGTAAAAAGTAATTAACGAATAAATAAAGTTTTGTCGCACCTTTTAAAGAGTGTAACTGTTACAGTTCCTCCGTAGAAAAAATCCTCCATCGTTTTCAAAAAAAAAAAAAATAAATAAATAAATAATAATAAAATAAATAAGTAAAAATACAAAGAGCATCAAAACACATTTTATCACAGAAAGAAAAAAAAAAAAAGCTCGTCCGTTAATAAAATGTCTCGAATTTCACTTTTAATCCGTTGCCAGTTGTTAAATATAAATAAAGAATAAAATGTTCGCGTGAAGGAAAAATTTTTGTTACAAAAAAAATCGTCTGCCAATAAAAAAAAAAAATAATAATAATAAAATAAAACAAATCCGAGATCTTTCAAAAAAAAAAAAAAAGTTTATTCCATTCGGACGGTTCACTCAAAAGTTATTAGGTGGAGAAAGGTTGCTTGAACGATTCAATGTTGAACGAAAAATTATTCAAATCGAAAATGTAAATACGGGAATGAAGTATCCTTGAAAAGATCTTTCTAACAAAAAAAAGTTTGTTCAGATCGGACTGTTCACTCAAAAGTTAGCATCGCGGGACAGGTTGTTTGAACGGTTCAAAATTGAACGAAAAATTGTTCAAATCGAAAAATCAAATATGGGAATGAACTGTACTCGCCGAGATCTTTCCAACAAAAAAAAAGTTTGTCAAAATCGGAATGTTCATTCAAAAGTTATTAGGGGGGGACAGACAGACCGACAGACCGACCGACCGACCGACCGACAGACCGACACACAAATTCCCCATCTCAATACCCTACTTTCAAATTTTTAATTTTTCGATATTCATTTTACCTTATTATTTTTTTAACTTGGCGATATTTTTTGGACTTGGCGATATTTTTTTAAAACTTGGCGATATTTTTTGGACTTGGCGATATTTTTTTAAAACTTGGTGATATTTTTTGGACTTTTCGATATTTTTTAGCTGCATTAAGCTATTTTTACTACTTTTTTCGTCTTTCTTTCATTTTAACAGGAAAGTAGGCTAAAAATTATAAAAATTTAGACAAAATTAAGTGTTTTTAGTCTTTTTCTCCTCTCCTATACAAATTTCAATAAAACATTACGTTAGACTTAAAGTTTCAGCAGATCTGACCTACTTGATACACATTTTACTATGAGAAAAAAGCATTAAAATGAGCGACGAAAAAAATTATTTTCTTGAAAACCAGACGAGACCCCGCACAACTTTCTTTTCTACGTTATTCTACACACCTGTAGATTCCATAATTCATAAAAGTTATTTTTTTTCTCTGTTTTGAGTTAAATGCGATCAAAAAACGCTGAATTTTGAAAATTTGATAAATGTCTAAGTCTTTTTCTCTTCAAAGTAATGAGAGATTAAACAATTTTCATACCACATATTCTTTTAATTGTATGAATTTTCAGTATATGTTAAAAAAATTTCCTTTTAGGAGATTTTGGGGTTGCCTTTAGGGAGAAATAACGTAGTTCAAAGTCGAGCGAAAATGGACTAAAAACCATACTTTGCGGCCCCTTAACTAAAGAAAGCAACACACCCCAACCCATATAACTATGGGGTCCTCATAACCAGACACTGAACAATCAATAAATGTAAACATAACCTTGGGGTAGCGTTTCTGTAAAAAACTACAGCACACTGAAATGCGTCTTTCAGCCGTTTTACCAAAAAAGCGCTGCATAACATCAAACTTTGGGAATTTTTACCGAGCGAACAAAATTTTTTGGGGGGCTACAACTTCAGAATGTTCATTTCTGAAGACCTACTTTGACACATAAAAAAATGAGGAATATCAAAAATGGTCACTGCCACACCTTGTCTGAATTTCAAAATAAAGGCTCTTAACAGCAACTGCAATGTTTGATGGTTTTAGTCAAGAAGTGATACAATTATTGAATTTCATATTTTTAAGTGAGAACCAATAAAAAGCAATAGTTTCTTGATTGTCATTATTACTTTTGCTATTTCTCTAATTCTCCCATTTTCAATACCAAATTTCTTTACACATTTTCTATACCAGATCTTTATGTGGTAAGGAGCAGTTTGAGCGCTCGGAATGCAGAACAGCCACCATGAATCATAGGCTTGACGTTCCATTTTGGCACAGGGTCCGTATTTCTTGGAAACGAATAAATCGAGCCTTAAGACCATTTTTTTGCCGCTTTAATCCTGCGCCTTCGCATACAAAGGAAGATGACATTCAGAGAAGTCATAAGCAAGATGTTACTTTTTTTCTCTCAAATGATGAAGATACTATTTCTAGTCCTTCGAAGTAAGAACTGAAAGTTGCGGAATGATCCTATTTTATTGTGTCTATTTCTTTTATTTGATTATTTTATTTTTAATCGACTTCGAAAAAGGAGGAGGTTCTCAATTCAAAGCGTATACTTTTTTTTTGTTTGTTCGCACATAACATCTGATCTACTGAACCGATTTGGACGATTTTTTCTTTTGTCGATAGGAGATGGTGTAACTTAGGTACCATGTACTCATATGACGATATTTGTTCACTAGAAAAAAAAAGTTATGATCGAAAAACTAACATTTCATATCATTTAAAACAATATGTGCTATCGTAAATGCTTACTTCAATGAGCGACCCGATGGTCAAGTGGTTATGCGCGTCAGGTTGAAGTTCCTGATGGAATGAGATCGAGTCCAGATCTGCACGGATTTTTTCGAACAGCTGCATGTTTTTTTTTTTTTTGAATCTATTTAATGATTGTAATGTCCTTATGCAGGTACATCCCCCATAGGGATCTACCCCATATTTTTTATAGTAAAAAATGACAGTTTTGGTCGGATCTTTGTTAAAATTGGCAATGGGGTCCTTCGATGCTGTAGAATTTTCTTATGGACGTTTGCGCCATTTTGGGGGGCTTTGAATCGATTGTGGCAATAAATGGTTTTTGATTTACGGCACTTATATTATTTTTTCAAAAATTATATACACAATTAATTATATTATGTTAATTTTTGTACCTTTATAAAATTCTGTATTTTATACCTTGCATTTACGTCAAATTCAAAGTAAAATTAAAAGTAAAAAATTCTGAAGATGATAAATATGTGTTAAAAATTAAAGTAACTATTTTTTGTGATTTTCATATTGGTTATGACCAAAAAACATGATTACAAACAAATAAAATGTATCAAACACCATGAGTGTTGAGTTATTAGGCAAAATCTGCTGTGTAATGTTTTTTTTTGCACGCGAGGGGGGGGGGGTATGAACGACTATTAAAGTGACACAAATTTTTAAAAAATAAGATTTTGATTTTTGGTGTTTGAAAAAAGCTAAAGAGTCCACTTTAGTTGGAAATTATTTTCCATGAAATGCAAAAACTTGCACCAATTTTCCAAGTCTTACTCTAACCCCTTCTCCCACAATTCAAATTACTTACTTTTACTTTCAATTTATTCCGACTTCAAAAAAGGAGGAGGTTCTCAATTCAAAGCGTATGTCTTTTTTTTTTTGTTTGTTTCTTCGCACATAACATGTGATCTACTGAACCGATTTGGACGATTTTTTCTTTAGTCGATAGGAGATGGTGTAACTTAGGTACCATGTACTCATATGACGATATTTGTTCACTAAAAAAAAAGTTATGATCGAAAAACTAACATTTCATGTCATTTAAAACAATATGTGCTACCGTAAATCCTTACTTCAATCAGCGACTCAAGTGGTTAAACGCGTCGGGTTGAAGTTCCTGATGGAATGAGATCGAGTCCAGGTCTGCAAGTTTTTTGAACAGCTGCATGGTTTTTTAACTATATTTTAATTATTTTAAGTGCATTTACACTAAAAAGAATGAAATAAAATATTTTTGGAAAAAAAATAGAACCGACTTCAGTTGGAAATTGCTCTAAAACGTAAAAAATAATTTTTTTCTTTGAACACCATCGAAACTACTTTTAAACATAAGTTTTGAAGTCGGCGCAAAAATAATAAATAGAATCATACGCAACTACACTTCAACTATAAAGATAAATTTTAATGGATTCATTTCATTGATTACCACACATTCGTGTAATGGTACAAATATTCTACTTTTAATATTCAATGGTTTCTCTGAAAAAATGTTGGCAAAATATGGTTAAATATCATTTTACCTATCGTTTTTGCGCCGACTTCAAAACTTATGTTTAAAAGTAGTTTCGATGGTGTTCAAAGAAAAAAAATATTTTTTACGTTTTAGAGCAATTTCCAACTGAAGTCGGTTCTATTTTTTTTCTCCAAAAATATTTTATTAACTTAATGTTTTGATATGTTAATGAATTGTCACTGTCGTCTTTTGAAAGTAGAACAAACAAGTATTAAAAAATAAATTTTTTGAAAGTCAATTTACACTTAGGTCAACGTAGAGAAATTGTGCATGTGCTCTACAGAGTGACATTTAAGCGTTAAATGTTTTAACTCATTAGCTAATTTCCTGAATCACGGAAAGTTAGTGAATTCAAGCTCTAAATTTGCGAATATATTAAAAAAACCTTTTTTCATTTTTCTGGAATTTTAAATTGGACATGTCATATTCAATGTAAGTGGCGCGATCTTGGTTTTACTTCTTTCATCAGGGATTAGCTACAGACTGCAATGCCTCCTATTGTTTATTTGAATTACTAATGTATTATTTTAATCCCGGAAAATTTAATATTTCGCTTAGTAGGATATTTCATCGAGGCAGAATGGCTAATCTATTAAGTGGTCCTGACTGTACTATAACTTTTAATATGTATTTGAGAACTTTAGAAATAAAAAAAATCAGAGAAGTTACTTAATGCAAAGCGTAAAATTAAATAAATCGAGGGTTAGGAAATTGGAGTTTCAGTCGAATCTTGAAGTCTATTAATCGATACTTTTCTCCGAAACTATCGATCAATAGTTTGACATCAGCAGCTGTCATAATACTGTCAAAAGACCTTCATTTGTCCAAAAGAAAACAACACACACACACACACATAAAAGAAACTTTTTTCCCCTTGAAAGATAGTTTCATACGTCAGAAAAAAAGGATTTTATTTATTGGAAATTTATTCATTCATATCTGCGCTAATAGTTTTTGGTAAAGATTTAAAGCAGAAAAGAAATATTTGTAGAGAAAACTTCCGTTTTTGTTTTCCAATTGCTTTTATTGCTTCTGAAACATAAACTATTATTTATAAGAAACAATGTCTTTTACGATGATGCTCCTAACGTTCACTCATATTTGCTGAATGGGTCTAATAAAAGACTGGCAATTAACTAGAGTGTCCGTTGTCGAAATGAACTTTCAGTTTTATTCGGTACTTCTTGCGCCAATCTTCGTCCCATCTGTTGCCCAAACCATATTTCTGAGAAGAGATTGAACTTGATGCTTCCATATCGATTAAGGTTAAATGCTCAACGTGCAATAGGCTGATAGAGAGTTTGGCGAATGGTGATATTTTTATGGGATATTAATCAATGGAAAAGCGAATCTTTAGTAATAGTTAAGGTGCTTTATTCTGAAATACTGAATGCTCAAAAAGTTATGGTACACCATTTTGGTGACTTTCATCAGAAAAGGAACTTTATTTAGTTTCCTATTCCTCCTAGAAATTTACTTTCTTGCTAGTATCGTCTGACAGTTAAAGGGCTTGGGAGATGAAGGAGTTATGTGACAAAACAGAAATTTTGAGTAATTGAAGCTCAAAGTTTTATTGTTTCAGCTTTTTTTTTAGCCTACTTTCCCGTTAAAAACAAAAGAAAGACGAAAAAAGTCGGCTTAATGCATCCAAAAAATATCGCCAAGTCCGAAAAATATCGCCAAGTTCAAAAAAAAAAAGTTAAAAAGAAACAAAAAAGGAAAATAATATTGAAAAATTAAAAATTGGAAAGTAGGGTATTGAGATGGGGAATTTGTGTGTCGGTCGGTCTGTCGGTCTGTCTGCACCCGCCCCCCTAATAACTTTTGAATGAACATTCCGATTTGAACAAACTTTTTTTTGTTGGAAAGATCTCGCCGAGTACAGCTCATTATCATATTTGAATTTTCGATTTGAACAATTTTTGGTGCAACTTTGAACCGTTCAAACTACCGGTCCCGCGATACTAACTTTTTAGTGAACAGTCCGATTTGAACAAACTTTATTTTGTTCGAAAGATCTTATCAAGGATACTTCATTCCCGTATTTACATTTTCGATTTGAACAATTTTTCGTTCAACATTGAACCGTTCAAACAAGCTGTCACCCCTAATAACATTTGAGTGAACAGTCCCAGTTAAACAAACTTTTTTTCTGTTCGAAGGATCTCAGCAAGGATACCGAGTACAGCTCATTCCCACATTTGATTTTTCGATTTGAAAAATTTTTGGTTCAACTTTGAGCCGTTCAAACAACCTGTCCAGCGATACTAACTTTGGAATGAACAGTCCGATTTAAACGAACTTTTTTTTTTGTTCGAAGGATCTCGGCAAGGATACTTCATTACCGCATTTAAATTTTCAATTTGAACATTTTTTCGTTCAACATTGAACCTTTTAACAAGCTGTCACAACTAAGAACTTTTGAGTGAACAGTCTAATTTAAACAAACTTTTTTTTGTTCGAACTGTCTCGGCAGGGATACTTCATTACCGTATTTGAATTTTCCATTTGAATATTTTTTCGTTCAACATTGAACCGTTCAAGCAACCTTTCCCCACCTAATAACTTTTAAGTGAACCGTCCGAATTGAAAAAACTTTTTTTTTGTTCGAAAGATCCCGGAGAGGCTCATTCCCATATTTCGCTGTTTGATTTGAACCATTTCTTGTTCAATGTTGAACCGTTTAGAAAAAAAACTTAACATTAGAGCCTACGGGGAACTTTAAGTTGAATGTTGATCCTGAACTTAGAGCGGATTTCCTTTATTCCTGATTCCAACTCCGACTCCGCAAACATGGCGGAAATACAGGCTCATAAAAAAATGACTGGCGATTTTTTGTTTATTTATTCATTTGTTAAATTTTATTTATTATTATTATTATTCTTATTTTTTTGGCAGACGATTTTTTTTGTAACAAAATTTTTCATTCACGAGGGCATTTTTTTCTTTATTTATATTTAATAACTGGCAACGGATCGAAAATGAAATTCGAAACATTTTATTAACGGACGAGTTTTTTTTTTCTTTCTTTCTCTGATAAAATGTGTTTTGATGTTCTTTGTACTTTTTTTTTTTTTTTTTTGAAAACGATTGAGGAATTTTTCTACGGAAGAACTGTAACAGTTACATTCTTTAAAAGGTGCGACAAAACTTTATTTATTCATTTATTAACTTTTTACGTGTCTATTTCATTTGATGAGAAGGGTATATTTTGCTTTTAGAAATCAGCTTTAAGTGCTAAAAAGGTATGTTTGACATAATTTTCAGTCTCCGACAATCAAGAGAATAATGATCAGATGCTAGAATGCCGATGTCGATGTACGGGAAAGTAGGCTTGTTTAGTTCTTGACAGAACTTCTTGTTGTTTTCCAGTTTTGTCGTTAGTATGCGTATAAAATTGGTCTAATGACATCTACTTCTTGATGTACCAAGTTTTTTTCGCTTACCTGTATCCATTGCTTACCATTGTCCAGAGTGTTAATTTTTTAAAATGTAACATAGCCCCTTCATCCTCCAAGCAATTCAGTTAAAAGTGATTTTGTCTTTAAAAAAATATTAAATAGAATGCTTTTGTTTATACATATTTTATTTATCGTTAATCAAGCTTAGCTCTAATTTGACCTTACATTTTGGCAACGGGTTGAATTATTATGGTTTTAGTTAGCGGAGAGAGTGTGTGTGTGTATATATATAACGAAGTTTTTTTTTTTTCATTATAGGGGTTGTGATGAAACATTATGCGAAGTGTTTTGTTGTGTATCGTATCTAGTACAGTAGTTATAAATGAAATCGATAAATACTTTTCTGATAGTTATTAGATCTTTTTGAGTTTTTAGCCATGTTAATTAAAGAATAATTGCAACAAAAATTTTACCGTTTTTCCGAATCGTTTCATCGAAAGTTGTCAGAATACTTTCATCATTGCAGATTTTTTGTTTGAAATTATAATTATGCCAAAAATGGTTATCATATTTGAACACCACAACCACCTTTTCTCGATGTCGGAGAAGTGTGACCCGGATGGAGCGGTCCCGGGTTCGAATCCCGGTTTAGGCATGACTGTACTTTCTCTCTCCTGTCCTTGTCCTCTATTTGTGCGAATGTCTGGTTGTTCTGTGAATGGTTGCCTATTCCAGAAACGGGTCGCCATGGCCTGTATGTACTGTGGAAGTCCGATTTCATACCAAATCACGGTATAGTAGGAAAAGTGAAGCAGCGCATCCTATATTGCCAGCCTAGCTGCTAAAAACAAAAACATCATACTTGAACTATACCAGAAAAGAACTTGACACTAAACGTCACTACGCGCGGAGCCAATAAGAGCTCAGAAAAGTTGAGGATCTCCTCTAATTCGCCAAGTAGGCTGTGACGTTTTATCTAGCTCGCTTTTCATTGGTTGACGTCACAATGCCAGTGTCAAGAAACCTTGCAACGAAGTATAATGGTCTGTGTAATTGATGAGTTATATTTGGATATCTTACTTATCTGCATTTAAAAAGACTGTTTCCTCTTTCTAGAAATATGACGATGCACAAAAACAAAGCATTATTAATATGTTTCAATACAAACAAAGATTTTTGTAGAAACAAAACATGAATATTTATGACGGGCCTCGTACATTTTTTTTATTATTTCATTACTATTTCGGAGACTATCGTATCTTGACAATAACGTTCTTCTACAAAAAGTTAAAGTAAGTTATGAGAAAATGCTGCAATTACGGCGAAATTTACGTCAGATGAAAAAAAGGTAACCATTGTGTCCCGTTCATTTGAATGCATCGTCGATGTTTTTATTGCCAGTGGTAGACTCCAAAGTATCATGAACTTTGGAAAGCAACCAACAGGGTTATTGCCGACTTCCGAGTCTTAGCGCATGATTTCTTTTTTTCCAAATATAAGCCCCAAATCCTTTCTCCCACCCATTTGTCATCCGATTCTTTTCTGCTGTAAAAATTCCTATTTTTATTGCATCTAAGAAAGGCGGATTTTTACTATCTTTCATTATTTCTAAAATTTATATTAAAGTTAAGTTTTGTTTGTGTGTAAGATACTCCCATCTTAGGTTTTATTTCTATTTATTTGGTTTTCTGCGGTGGAAAATGCTGAAATAACTAAGCAAACGTCCGTCGCTTGAAAGAAATGGTTGCAAAGTCTTACCGCTTTTTAAATTATCATTTGCTACGCTTTATGTTTACTATTAGCTGTGTAACCCGGCCTAAATCAAAAATAAAAGTTGTTGTCAAATGACGCATGTTAAATAATCAGGCTTAAATAATTGGGGAAAAAGGTCCGTTAAAATTTTCCGTCAATGCGTATAAAAGAGCAATTTTTTGACACAAAATTTAAAATCAGACTTCTATGGAATTCTTTAAAACTCTGAAAATTCAGTCATGGGAATTAACAGGCGTAAACATTCCTTTTTACGGATTTTTTTATGGCGAAAGACCCCTTATAGGGGATAGAGACTGAAAACCAATCTATGAATTCCTGAGTAACAAAGAATTTCTTTGCAAAGCTGGCGAAGATCCCGTTTAAACTGTGGAATCCTAAAATAGCGTCTAGTCTATAAAGTGGCCTTGCTTGGAGAGTTTTGTACACTTGTGACGTCAGTCAGAAAAAACGAAACAGCGACTGTGAGTGCCTTCTAACATAACTTGTATAAGAAAGAACACAAGTCCAAATTTTGAAAAAAAGTAATTCACCCCATGTTTTCGACCGCGTTCTTTCAAAAAAAAAGAAAAAGAAATAATAATAATAAATAAAAATTTGGAAACTCCCAGATTTTATTTTTTCACCTAAGCGCGGAATTTGATTTATTTTAAAACTCCAAAGTACTAGAATGGTAAAAACAGAAAGTTACACCACTCAAATGTCAATCTAATGCTCCATTTGACAGTTTAGCGTTTCAGGATCTGAAAACATGTGGGACAAGGTAATGTGTATGTATTGCTGGCATCTAACAGTCATTAACTACTTTATTTGCAGTAGTGCTCTTAGCACATTGTTTCATGCA
This sequence comes from Uloborus plumipes, assembly GCA_038373865.1. Classification (NCBI taxonomy): domain Eukaryota; kingdom Metazoa; phylum Arthropoda; class Arachnida; order Araneae; family Uloboridae; genus Uloborus; species Uloborus plumipes. Next base: position 40,834 of record JAXGGA010003278.1, on the reverse strand, counting down.
TTAACACGACGTTCTGTCAATAACTTAAAGAACTTGCTTTTTCCTTGGCCAACATCGATATTCTAACATGAGCTAAATCTCTCTCTCTAAGTACAGTAGAGAACCAATTATCCGGGATGTTTGGGACCACAGCTATCCCGGATAACTGAATTTCCCGGTTTTCTGGATCGCTACGAAGCGATATTTGCCAATTGTTTATAAAACCCAAGTTACTATAATTAATAAATGCATCCTGAAGAGAAAACGATTCAGAAGTGCTTATAGAAATTACAATATTAAAAATTTCTGAGCTATATGCCACTTATATGGTATTTATGAAGAAACCGTTCTTCAAAAGAAAAACAAAAACAAAAGAAAAAAACTCTTCATTTTTTTTCGAAATTGGCAAAAATGCGTATTTTAAAAAGTGGCGGAAAAATCGACAAAATGTTGCCGGTTTTCTGGTTTCCCAGTATTTTGGTTCCCGGTTAAAAGGTTCTGTACTGTAATATTACACTGCAAAATAATTCAAATGTACACTTTTAACAACATCCTTTTTATTTCGGGTTTGGTTCTTCTAGATGAAGAACCCAAAAAGAACGGCGAAACTGCAGTCTGTGAATGCGGTAAACGAGCTCCACGGTATTTTCTCGAATCATATGTTTTTGGTTAAAGAAAGATACTTTTTTACGGAATTCATTCTCTCGAACATTTGGAACATTTACAGTTATGTTTGAGAAAAAATCGACAAAATACTAAATAAAACTAACAAAAGCTGGTCATATATTTTGATTAACTATGATTGTTAAGAGTTCCGGGTTCGTAAATAACGAGCTATTCATTTTTTGAAGAACACTGTATACACAAATCAGGCGTTTTCCACGAAAGTACTTTTGTCTTGTTAAAGAGAACTGAGTAAATTCTGAATAGCTCTCAAATTTATGATAAAACCAAAACAATCTAGAAGTCCCCTCAATCTTGAAGACGCTTTTATCTCTCATGTTTTACGGATAAATACGTTTGAATTCATGGATTCGTTTTATGTTCAAATTGTTATATTTGTACGATTTGTCTGTAGAATGGATAAGATCTACTTGGGTCTATTATATTTGCATATGAACACCGCAATATTTTTTAAAAAGGACATGCATAAAAACAGCAAAGCAACATTAAAATGTTTTATGACAAATAATATAGTATCGTAAAGCAGAACGTGAATATTTATCTAGGGCCTCGTAAGTTCTGATCATTGTTATTATTATTTCAGGGATTAAACGTATTTCCAAAAGTAACCCGCACCTACAAAAATATAAATAAGTTATTAGAAAATACAGAATTGAATATTTACTACTTCATTCTCGTCCAAATGGAAGAAAAAGTGACCCATCTATTTGAATACACAGTTTATGTTTTTATTGCTCGTGGTATAAAAGGCAGTTTTATAAAGTATTGAAAGCAGCTAAAAAGATTATTATCTACTTCCGAATCTAAACGAAGGTTCCCCCTCCCCCAAATGTAAGTTCTTTTACCTATTTGTTTGCCAATTTCTTTCATAAATTAGAATTTGCTTCTTTATAGCATCTGAGAGAGAAGTATATTTTCCAATATCAGTCACTATTAAATTTATGCGCAAAAAATCTTTCTGTTTAGTAAGTAAAAGGCTCCCGTTTTATTTTTTGTTTTCATCATGCTATTTCGTTGAGGGTTGTTATAGTGTTCTCGATTGATCAATGCGATGGGATAGGGGATAATGGGGATTGAGAGTGATGAGATAGTGTTCCTCTGGAAAATTGACCTCTAACATTGACAAGGTTTGCCACTTTTTCGGGTAATAGGAAAGAATAATTGCCGCATGTTTGAGATTGAATATCTTTGTAAATCTACTACGAAAGTTTCCAAACTCAATTTGTTGCCAGTTACCTTTCCAATTATCCAAAAAGGTGGTAAGCATTTTTTATGTCGAAAGTCAACTTTCCAGGAGAGCACTATAATGAAACACAGCGTCCGTCTATTGCTTCTGTATAAATTCATTATTCTTTGCAATGTTTCTCATTTCTTTTCAATATTTAATTGGCATTTCTTGAGCTTGAATACGAAAGCTTAGTGATTTAAGAAATTGGCCAAAGAGTTAAAACATTTTATCTCGATATTCGGATGAGGCAGATGTGTCTTTTAGACAAGTCATATCCTACGTTCGTGAGTCTCCCACTGTGAGCAACTACTGACCTGTTGCCTTCTGCTGCAAAATCATTTTATTTATTGTTTATGAACTCACTCAGTTTAGTTTATAGCGTTTCTCATTTTAAAAGTAATTTCAATCAAAAATGATAATAATAAGAATAAAATAATATAAATAACAATCAGCCGATTAATTTGTTCATTTCCTATCTGCAGCATTGATTTGTAATAGTTTATATTCTATTTCAGTTATAATTTCAATTCGTTTGGTTTGTAAATGTTAGCTGTTAAAAAATAACAGTCAATTATATTTCTAGGAAAATTCAAACTACGATAATTTAATGAATGCTGAAAGGAAATTCGCAAAAGAAAGAGAATACAATGAATGGCTTCGAATGTGTGTTCTCTGCTGATTCTATAACAGATGGCTCAAGTTTGCAGCAATAACTCAAACAATTTGCATATATCGTACAAAAGATTTGAACAGCGAAGAAAATTTCTTCCAACAGACATCAATCATGTCTCTTTGAGAAGCTGATGCATCATCCGCGGATGGAACATCGAATACTACATTCGTTCCATCTCGCTCGAAACATATTCGAGGAGGGAGAGAATGCCGGCTAGACAAAAAGTTACAACTCAACACAGACACGACAGTACATATCTCAGTTCGCGTTTACATGTTCCTGGATCTGCTCCCGCTTGCTGTCGAAGATGAAAAATGTTCGAAAAGCTCTCTAGTTTTATGCTGTTTGGACTGCTTTACAAAAAAAGATCCACAACATATATATGAGTTAGTTTTTATTGAAAGCACGTAAGTCAACTTACACTGTTGACTTATGTCCTTTTAACAGAAAGCGATACATTACTTCGAGCTTTTCCTGGTGAAAAGTTCAATACTTAATGGAAATTACAGTCGACTCTCGATGTCTCGACTTTGCTTAGCTAAAATTTCCGCCTATGTCAAAGTTTTTGGATGGTCTCGAATTGCACTAAAATGTTGTTAAAAGGAATTATTTTCCGTTAACTCGAACACTTCGCATATCTCGAAGTTTAATGCAGCCTATTTTAAACATTTATTGTACTAACTGCTGCTTATGCTTACTCGATTTTTTGAAGCGAAACTAACCAACCACTTGATCCTCAAATGTATGAGGGAATTCCTTCTGCCATTTTCACCATTTGCTCCTTTAGTGTGTCAGCAATTTTTCCTTTATTGAAAGCATACTTTATTTGATATGCCACCGGGTCAACTCTAGACTTCAGAACAAGCTGAAATGCACTTATTATTTTTTCTTTTCAGTAGTTTTTTAAATGTAAACTCTTTGCAGTGGCTCTATTAGAACTTGGTACAAGAGGGGAAATTAACACACAGTTTGAAGAGAGAATAGCAATACAAAGCGTTTCCATGAATTATCCTTTCCCTATTTACTAATAGGACGGTGGTTGGGTGGTCAAAAAAAATCGAATTCGGAAGTAATTGGTGGAAAGCTGGAAATTTTTTTAATCTATTCCTTATGGGTCTGTAATGAATATCCTAAGTTTTCCCCCTCATACTAAGTGAGCTTTCGCCACAGCGTCCAAAATAGTGCCAAAAAACACCTGTTTTTTCATTAAAACCACAATATCTCGAAAAGTACTCATGAAACCGCCATATATACATGAAGTAAGTTTGTAGAACATAAAATTTTGAACAAAATGAGTACCTACAACATATATTTTTGTTAAATATTACGCTCACAGCTTAATTTCAAAGTTCGGCATAAAATCGCCAGTCGCGCGTTTCAACCCTTTCCTGCTAATACAATACCTTTCCCACTCCCACTGTCCCTCCCCGAACTCCCCCGGGAATAGAAGACCGTAGTGCTAAAAACGTAGTGCTGTTTTTCGCCCTGTGGAACTAGCTACACAGCTATATGATCACCAAGTTGACATACTACATGCTACTGAAAACAATTTATCACAATTCATCGCAATATGTAACTAAAAAAATAAAAAATAATCCAATCTTTATGCAGAACTTAATTTATTTTTTAAAGGAAAACGCAAAAACACTTACATTTTATTTCACAAGAATTATTAACTGGAGAAAATGATTCACTTTAAGCGACTCAATTTGAATTAGAAAATTATGTTCAAATTTTTTTTTAAATCTGGTTTGCTTTTCTTGAAAGTAAATCACTATTTTTTTTTTAATTTCAACAATTTATATAATAATTAATGTATAATATTAAATGTTCTACTAAATACTTCGAGACATAGTAATATATGAGATGCAGTTAAGAAAGTCCGAGTACAAAGTGTCACAAATTCAATGTTTTAAGGACATGCATGTATTGAAAACATGCGTTTCAACCCTTTCCCGCTCCCACAATACCTTTCCCACCACGCTCTCAACTAAACAGCTTCAAGCCCTCCCTCCCTCCCTTCCTTCCATAACACCCATTTTCACTAAATAAATTTAATAAAGCTTCTTGCATCTGAGATCAAATTAAAAGAAACTGAAGATATAATACAATCTGGTCTTAAAAGATGAGTGGAATATGCAAGTAAGAAATAAAATACAAATGGAGTTTCAAACTGCAATATATAATTCAAAATTTTGTAGTGAATAATCAGTAACAAATCCTAAATTAGCAGCGGACTTGACCGTTAACGTTGAGACCGCAGAAAATCTGGTGTGAAAGGCTTGTCAAGTGAATTATCATTTTTTCTTAGAAATGGAAATATTGAAATAGGTCGGTCACTTCCGGTAATCAATTTCATTTTTAGCTCGCGGCAGGGAAAAGTGCATCTCGCATAGAACACAGGCTTATGACGTCCCAAGAATTTCTTCCCTTTAACTCAGAGAGGGTTCTTCCTTAGTTCATCAAGAATCACTTCAGCCTCAGGGAAAAAAACAAATATAACATCTGGTTTTACTAAAAATGCTTTATGCAGCTATTTAAGTGCTTATTGCCTCTTTAGCCCTTTTGCTTGTTATTAAGATCGTTGAAATGCCAGTAGAGGTATTTCTTAGCATCATGTTCCTCGTAGTTTAAATTATCAGTTTCAAGAGAGTAAGTGACAATTAGCAAATGAATTTGACATATGCAACACAGTTTCAGCATTCATAAAAAAATAAGCGAATTTAACCATTTATTTGACTTATAAAATATGTCAAATTAAGTGAGAAAATTTATTGTTTCCTATCACCATCTCAACATTGTTATAATTTCACATGTTTTCCAATATTTCAGCAATGCTCGGTGTATTATTTCAGGTGACCCGCGTATACAAAATTGTTTGAAAGTTTTATACCTGAGGTCTTTCTCTATTAAACATAAGTAAAGAAGACCTAATTTAAATATGATATTGCTCTTTCTACTTAAAGCTATCGCAACTGCATATATTTTTTATTATAGCATGACAAGTACTTTTCAAGTTATTCTTTACCGTGTTGTAAATTTGTTTAATGTTTCATTTCGCATTCACTGAAATGCAAAAGTTGAATGCTCATTTAAAAAAGTCTGCATTTTCATTTTTCACATATCGTTTATTAAAAAGATAATCATTTTGTAATGAATACTGTTGATCGAAAGAAAAAAATTGTATGAGTTAAAACCGAGTATTACTTTATCATGCATATACTCTTAGTAACGATTCTTGCACTTTTTGCTGTTATAGCAATTTTTACGAATTTCTTAGTTTGGTTTAGGTGTATGATTTTTTAAAGATTTTCAGTGATGTTTGGACAATTACTTCCAATTTCTACGTGTATTTACTTTTTGTACTTTTCTGTACTCGCTATTCTACTCTATAAATAGGAATATAATAACTTTTTTAAAGTCAAGTTCATTGCAATTTGTAATTCTTGTTGTAATGATGCAATATTTTAAAATTTAATACTAATATTTTGTTTTCAATTTATGCAACCCCTTAAAACATTGAATTTGTGACACACAACTTGGTGGTCATATAGTTGTGTAGCTAGTTCCACAGGGCGAAAAACACCACTACGTTTTTTGCACTACGGTCTTCTATTCCCGGGGGAGTTCGGGGAGGGACAGTGAGAGTGGGAAAGGTATTGTTAGAGCGGGAAAGGGTTGAAACGCGCGATTGGGGATTTTATGCCGAACTTTGAAATTAAACTGTGAGCGTAATATTTAACAAAAGTATATGTTGTAGGTACTCATTTTGTTCAAAATTTTATTCTCTACAAATACATTTACGTATATATGGCTGTTTTATGAGTATTTTTCGAGATATTGTGGTTTTAATGAAAAAACAGGTGTTTTTTGGCACTATTTTGGACGCTGTGGCGAAAGCTCACTTAGTAGGAGGGGGAAAACTTAGGATATTCATGACAGACCCATAAGGAATAGATTAAAAAAATTTCCAGCTTTCCACCAATTACTTCCGAATTCAACTACAGAACCACTGGGCTATAAGTGGAAATTTCCCTCATGCAATGTCCTATCCATTCCGCGGGAGAAAAATAAACCAGTTGAATTCCTCACTGGAAGACGCTCGGTTGATAGTAGAGCTGTTGGATGCTCAACTATTAGAAAAATGTGCAAAGAAAGAGCAATTTTTAAGGATCTTTTTTAATGGGTTCCTTGTTTTTGTAACTAGAATCCTATTTTTGTCCTTCTGAAGAAGAAAACAGAAATTTTCATCATTTTCTGTGCATTTGTGAATGCGTTTTTCTAATAACCACTACCAGTGTCTTATAGAAGAAATAATTTTAAATTTTTGGTATCTCAGACTTCTGTTATGTCGAATATTTTTCTTGGTCTTTTGTACTTCGAGATAACGAGAGTCGACTTTATGTCAAAAAACAACAAAGACCACGCTCACTTTTATGCAAATACATAGATTTCTCAGTGCCAGGGGAGAGGTAATTGCCCACTTCTTACCCCCTCTCCTCCCTCTAAGCGACTGACCTGTCTATACATATCGCACCCTGGCTACAAAAGTGCCACAACTCAAAAAACTACGTTTTTCAGGAATTGCAAAAAACTGTTCCCGGGCTGACTAGGCACATTTTAGTATTTTTGAATTTGTCAATATGAAGACCGATACATCTCAAACTATGATCGCTAGTTAAGCACGTTACTCTATGACGGCTGGACGACAATTCAAGATGTGGCATTTTAGTGGAAGGGGTCCTATGCATCTTGATAGCAACAAAACGCCGTAACTGCCCTCTGGGGGGTGATTTTTCAATGCAACTTCTGGCTCTTTTGAAGATTGGTAGAGACGTGTAAACAACGTCTGATGACGGTCATAACTCAAAAATTACAATTTTTGAGTTGTGGCACTTTTGTAGCAAGGGTGCGATACATGAAACTGCTTTCCCTGACTGAATAAACAAGGCACAGCCAAAATTGCTAAGTCTATATTTGTGGATAACATACTTTACAGTGTCGTATTGTGCGAATAGGAACTGCGTAGCTTCACAATGCTGGCATGTCAGATTTTCCCTTATAATAGAAAGCTGAAATTTGAAATATAGGTTTATTTTATAAGGGCGATTCTCTGTAAACTCGTCATTCTTCACTCGAAATCATGGTTCTCATGGTTTTTTGAAATGTTCGTATAATTATAATACTATTGCTCAGAAAATGAATCTATTACTTTGGTTTGAAAGAGGGCCAATTGAAGTTTATGTTTTTCTGATAAATCATGATAGGGGGTTACTCCCCTGCCTAGTATAACTAGGCAGGGGACTGTGCTAGGTAGCTGTATTTTTGCCCTTTGTAGCGTAATATCTGCAAAACTATTGGAACATAATTAGTTTCAAGACTACCTATAAATTTAGGCAGAAATCGTGGACATAATAACTAATATGTTTCATATTTAAACTAATTGCCATTAATAAAATCACTTCCCAGAGGACTGTTTTCGCAACGATCACGATGCATACTTTCAGCACAAATGTGGCTCTCGAACTAAACAAAGTGGCGTTTCAACACCGTTCACGGCGATTTCGTCAAATTCACACTGATTACTTTAAACTTCATGCCAAAAAGAATTTGCAAAAGTTATAGATTTTTCGTATTAAAGCTTTGAATTTGTTGCAGGGGACTGTTCGAAAAAACTCTGGACAGAATTTACTTGACAATTTTAAGTTTTAGAAATACGTAATTATACTTTATTTCATAAGAAAAATATAGCTTCATTATTCTATTTTTAGATATTAATTGCCAAATTTATGTAGTGTTAATAGGTTTTTTGAAATACTATCTTTAATAGTTAAACTATGGGATTCGGACAGCCAGGGGACTGTGTTTTTGGTGCTTAGATAATTTCTAGAAAAAAAAATTAAATTGTTATCGCTCCAAATACAATTGGCCCACCAAGTATTAATGCTTTTCTTGTATTAAGAGCGATAATTACTTAATTACACTTTATTATTTTTAAAATACTTGGTCCGGACAGCCAATTACCAGTTTACAGAGAATCGCCCATAACATAAACACAAGCTAAGAAAGGATGTTTCGGGTATATTAATTTTAAAGGGAGGAATGGGGGGACCTTATGAAAAAGATATACAAAGTCTCCGAGAATGGGCTAGAGCTCAGTAAAAATAGGTATCAGAAATTTTAAATTTTACGAGAGTCGTGAATTGACCGGTGTCAATTTAGTAGGACGCTGATTAGCGCAGAAAGTAATTAAAAATTCCTTTTGACGTGTAAATTAGACATTCGTCAGTGGCAGGAAATAGAATCTTTTTTCATTTAGTGCTATTCGAAAGCTTGCAGAAAACACAACCCTTAACAAATTTTCTCAACGTCTTGAAGCTCGAAATGACTGAATTATCTGCAAGAAAGTTATAAGCTTTATGAGTTGATTCTATTTTAGTAAAAAATGTTGGCCTTTAAACGCATTTGAGTTTCGGAAAAACTAACGAATTCGTTCTGCAGTTTTTTCAAAACAAAATAGGGAAATACAGAGCAATTACTGGGCTAAGATTCTTTATTGAAAAGACTTGAATTTTTCAGAAACAAATCAAATTTTTTATTTTTTATTTAATTACTAGCTTACTACCCGGCGCTGCCCGGGTGCTTATTAATGCAACATAGCTAATTATAATTGTTTTTAATTTATTTCGTGCTAAAATGAAATAGGTGAGCCTTAAATTGATAATTCACTGTCCATCGTAATCTTTGTTGGAAGTACTCATATTTAAATGTGTTGAATTTTATCAATTTGTACTCTTAAAGATTTATCTCTATTACTACCAATTCAAAATTGAAAGAAAATGGCCATTTTTAGACAAAAAATTTGAATTTTGAGGTTTTTGGTATTTTTTTAAATTTTAAAACCCCGCTTATGTGAATTCTAGTGTACCAAGGAACCTCTGTGCCCAGTTTGGTGAAAATCCGACAAAACTGGATTTGTACAAGGAACAAACATACATACAAACAAACAAACATACATCCATTTATAAATATATAGATTTATTTGTTAACTAAATTAAAACTAAAGCATGCTTTTTTTGTCGCTTCTACCTCTTGAACAACTAAATCCCCACCCGACATTAACCCATTTATACCCAGTAGCCTAAAAACGGGACGCTTATTAGTTACTGCAATACAAAAACCTGTAATGGTTATATCATTTAACTCTGAAGCTATTTTTCACAAATCAAATAGTCCTTCTTCTTGAGAAAACCAGTTAGAGCCACTACTTGGACATCAGAGTTTATTTATTGACAGCTATTTTCAGCCAAATCGGTCAAGCAACGATCCAGCGTGGGTAGCCACAGAAAGTAATTTTTTTTTCGCGAACTTATTTTTCATAAAATTAAACTATTTTAAAATGATTTGCTTAAAATTGATCACAGATTCCTTCTGTAATGTTACTTTGCAAAAGTAAAGTCAAGTAAGGTCGTATTTTGCTCACACATCTGCAAAATATCCCATAAACAGGACGTTAAATAACTTAATAAATATGGCAACAACGAACTATTTTAAGCCTAAAATGTATGTAAACCGTTCCAAGTAAGAGTTTAAGCAGATAAAAATTAATTGTTAAAAAAAACTTGGTCATAAATAGGTTAACAAAATAGTGGGAATGGCCCAACATGCAGAATCAAGTTTCCGTTTTAATCGCGTCCTAGGTCTTAATGAGCCCTCCAATTAGCTGCCTCCAATTTCGTTATAATCATCTCCTCATTGACGCCCGTCATTAGAGGTGCCTGATTAGGCCATCAAGGTCTCCCGTTTCTCGATGGGCCCTTTTGCTTCCAAAAATAACGTCTGTTCTCGTAGAATTTGCTGGGCGTGATCTGCTGGAAGCATTTAGGTGCAAATGCTCCATTAGCTGTTTAGAATGGTGACTGAAAAATAGCATCTGTTATTAAAAAGAATTGTTACTGAAAAAAGAAAACTAAAACCAATTAAAATTTTAATATTTAAAAAGGACAAGCGTTATTTTATTGTCATTACTTCCGGCGAATCGTAAAAAAAGTATTATACTCAAGGAATTTTCCTCAAATTTGGACTTAATTTTCCATTTTAACCACTCTCGAATGAATGTTAAGTAGTTTATTTTGGCTCGTCCGCTTGTGAAGGTTCACTTCCAAACGCATGTGTATTCAAAATATCCATTTTTTCCAACATCGAGATAATTACTACGAGTTTTATTGTGACGTATGTATGTCTGTATGTATGTATCTCGCCTAGCTCAAAAACGGTAAGCCGTAGACTAAAGTTTACAAATACCTTTGTGTATTTGTGCCTAATGAACGTTGTAATTTTCTCTACAAAGCCGTAGACTGTTGAATTTTTCCATGTTTACTCTAAGAAAGGTCTAGTAGTGCACTTAACCTCTTGGTTGCATTCCGATGTTCCAAAAGGGGCCTTTTACAAATTCTCTAAGCAAATATGTAATAATTTCAATGCAAACTAAAGTGATACTATAATTTGGCTACCATTTGGCGATATATTGCCAAGCTTTTGGTCAAAGTTTTTGTCGCCAACGGTATCGATAGTTTGACTCTAAATAGTCAGGTTTCGATAATCTTGTTAGGTTTGATGTCATTGGATGGAAAGAAAAAAAAAGAAGAAGCGGTAACATCTGAAAATAGATATTGCATGCGTTAATTTAACGTTTGGGCATTTATCTACAATCAGTTAACCGTAATAGAAAAAGAAATTCTTTGAAAGTTTGCGAATGACGCGAATAATCTGTTCCACGGATAAGACGCAAATTGAGCGTCGGGAGTTAGCTGCATTTCTATGTCATCCTGGTTAAATTACATGCAATGAATAATAAATATAAACTATTAGAGGGATGTTTATAATTATTTGTATTTTGTCTTTTACTTCCAGCACTTTTTCTCAATGCAAAAAACTTGTGAGTTTTGGGATATAAGGGATCGAAGTGTATTGTATATTTTTTTACTTAGGTAAGTTATAGTTCCGAGGCTCACATTTTTTGAAATTATTCTTTGTAACCACAGAATGTATGTTCGAAAATTAGAGTTTTTTTCCTCCGCTAGTACTTTGCAACCCAATGACTGACTATTTAAAAAAAAAAGTGTAATTAAAGATCATAGTTTATATTTATACTGTTTTTTTTAAAATTATTATTTTAATTTCTATACTTGAAAGCAAAAGCTTTTCCGATCTATTGCCGTTTCGTTGTGGGAGAAGAAGAAATGCAATTAAGTTAAATAGTTTAAATTCCTTAAGCAGAGGGAAAAAAACTTTCAAAATGAGCACTTTAGAAACGAAATGTTTAACTGACAACCACTCTTTGACTCAAACTTTTTTATGGTACAAAAAAAAAAAGAAACAAATAGATTTCTTGACTTCTTTTCTGTACGTGGTTTGTAAGAGACTAAGGGAAAACCCCCCTTTTTTTTTTCAATTTAACATGCTACATTTTAGCCTAGACAACCTTTTGGAGGAATTTTTAAAACAATTGTTTTTCTTTCGTTGCGAAAATAGTAAAATACAGACATACGTCACACGTACGTTTCGTTTTTCGCTTATTTCTCCCCTTTTTGCGCATTAAAGTTTTCATATGTTCTAATCCTCATTATATTTGAAGTGACAAAAGCATTCCATTGTTTCTTTTTTCATGTAATCCCTTTTCAACTTTGAGATGCCGCTACTCTAAAGGTCTATTAAGTTTAAAAAAAAAACAAGTTTTTGTTTTTATAGAAAAAAAGTCTAGTCGTAAAATGTCTTTGGATACTGTCTTCTTCTTAATAGACTGATATTTGATGTTTAAGAAAAGTAAAAAATGAGATAACATGTGTGCCGTAAAAACAAACCCTAGAAGAGTAAAACTTCCGTAAAATGATATTTTAATTATTCATCAATAATTTTTGAACAGAATAGATTGATACATTGTGTTTATCATTTATTTATTTACATAAAGTTGTATACACATGTATCAAAATGTGTACATATATTTAAAGCCCTTATAAAACAGTTTCGCTTCAAAAGCGTTTAAAAGCGCTTTTGAATTACCACGTGATAGCTCAAGAAAATCTTCAAAATCCGGCATTATTTGTCAAGTTTAGAATGAACAAAACCAACAAATAAATGCTTGCTTTAGTTCATTCTTGAAATTAATTTATCAAATTTATTAATACAACTATCTAATTTCTGGGAGATTAAAAGGTAACAACTTTTTGCTATGCAATGCAATAAAACATTGTATTACTTCATTTTATTTTTCTCCACAAAAGTATTTGGGTCATTTTCATCATATGCTTACATTTCAGAATTTGTAAGTTTTTTTTTTAACTTGCTATTTTCTTTTAGAAACACTAACAGATGTTTAGTCACACATTTTAGGTGTGTGAAAAAGTAATTGGTTGTACACTTTGAAGCATAATTAAGTATTCAAAAGCTGTTGTAAAACTTTAACTTGCAAGGAAAATTGTCAAGTCCGTTACCATACAAAATTAATATAAATTCTCACCTTTAAACTATATCATAGCGCCTAGAACCAACTTAATTTGAAAGTACTTGCGTCCCTGCTCTTAAAATGATATTTGTGACTGTTAAAATATTGATAAAAAACTGTATGGTAACGGATTTGACATTTGGTAACGGATTTGACATTTTGGTAACGGATTTGACCTTAAACCATAAATAAATGTCAAGTGTTACTATGATTTTAATGATATTTTAAAGCTTATACACATGCATAAATATGTATTCATTCGTTATAATACGTTTTAACTATTAAGATACAGAAAAATCATTTTTGGAATAGATGAATGAAATAAAACATTTGCTCTAAATCTGACAAATAATTTTTCATAGGCAAGCAGCACACATAACTATAACTTCACCATTAAGAAAGTTATTTATTTTAGCATTTAAACAAGTGTATAATTAATTTATTAACACACATTATTAACAAAAGCAGCATGAATGAAATTTTACTTTTCAAATACCTCAAGTGACGTAGGAAACTCATAATAGATTCGGTATCCTCTCATGAGGATTTTGGGCTGTGGAAGGATAGAAATTATTTGATTGAAATTGACAAGATATTCGTCATTTTCATCTATGTGAAACTTTTTCTTTTTGGAGTCGATGGTTTTTAGAAATATTATTTTTATGTATCCCTCATCATCTATTTTTTTCTGTATGACTGCAGCATATGTATATTTCATTTTTTTCTTACTCCCTCCAGTGAACTCTACCAAAATATGTGTACCTGCAAGCATTTTCTCTTCAGTTACCTCTTCAAAAAAATGATGCTTATGTTTTCTTTCAACTTTTGTGTTAATAATAATGGAAATGTCACTGTCTGATGAACTCGAATACAATTTCATTTGATGAATATTTCGTACTTTTTGCCTTTGTGGTCTTTTATTGTTTTTGAAGGTAAATTCTTTCATTGGAAAACATTTGCAAAAACCATCTCTTTGGCAGTAACAACTGACGCTTCGATAAAAGATTTTCCCTTTTTCTTTTACGAGAATTTGATGCACATTAAACGTGCCAGTAAGAGCTGGTATATCAGACGGTAATTTTTTTTGCACACTACGAATGTCTTTATCATCAATAAAGAAGATCTTAATATTAGTTTTTCCATGCAGATTTTCATATAGCTGATAAGCATCAACAATATCTAATCCGTTAGACACTAAACGATCAGCCAGTCTTTTTACTACAGCTCCTACACCATCAGCAGCTCCTTTGCCATGACCAACCTCAAAATATGACCATGTACCCTTTTTAAAATTTTTCTTCTGTCGATATTGCGTTGACGGACCATCAGAAAAAAAGTGAATAATTGAAACATTCGGTGCTCTGCTTTTAAGTAATTGAAAAATTGGTTTCAAATGAGCCCATACGGCTCCTGGGCTATGGTCATAACTTGGTGAGATCGTACAAAATGAAATATGATTATTTTGCCCGCCAATATAGAGGATACCCGTATGCAGTGTAGCTTGAGCTCTAGATGCACCAAAGTGAAATGATTGGACTTCTTCACTTAATTTACACGAATAGTTCTCAGAAAAGTCAATGTGTAATAGAGCTTCATTAGCAGCCAAATTAGTTTTGCACATTTGATAAGCGATAAATTGTTGATTAATATTAAATGCATGTTTTTTAAAACGTACTAAATCGGCTTTGAAGTTTTCTATCAGCAAACTAACTGTTCCTTCCTTTTTTTCTTTAGATATTTTTTGAATCAATATTTCTTTAGTCTCATTGCCAACTATTTTTTGTTTCTTTTCTTTTATTTTTTCCCATGAAAACCAAGTAGTTATAGCAGATTTATTGGGTTCATTTATCAATATTTCGTTATGTTTACAGTGGGAACAGGTATTATACATGCAATCAATAAAATTTATATTACACACGGTAGGGGAATATATTGACTTTAAATCATTCGTTTTCAATGCCTTTATGGTGACCAACTTTTGAAGTTTTAACTTTATATTTGTATGTATCATACATGCACAGGTGTTCCTATTATCTGCTCTTGGTGTAAGAACATGAAAAGGACGAAATCTAGTAAATGTTGTGTACGAAACTAATAAAGTGGGATTTTCAGAACAGAATTTTTTATTTAAGTTTTGCATTGTATCTGACAAATAACGTTTTTGTCGCTTTACCTGTTTGCTTGTGATTGTTTCCTTTTTACCAGCAGTGGCTCGACTGTTATCATCTCGAACAAAGAAATCATAAATAATTTTTACCTTTAAAGCCAAGTTAATTCTTTCAGCTATTGGTCTGATGGTACAATTCGATACTCCAATGTATGAATATAGTCCTTGGCGTAGTAGGCGATACTTCTTCATTGTTTTGTTTGCTACTATTTCTTGAATTAGTCTTTTCTTCTTATTATTTGCTGCTTTATAACTATTGGATAATACTTGTTTAAACACATTATGCAAAAATAATTGGCGTGAAACAGGATGATTTCTGCTTATTTTTCCTTTGAAATATTTTTCCATGGTAACTCTTGTTTTTGTTTTCGGAGTTAATTGATCTTCTGGTATTTTATGATTGGACTTTTCACCTTCTACTTGTCTTAACCATCTTTTCCTATACTTCTCAGCTTGACGATAAAGTTTTTCATTATTCTCCCGCAACTTCAAATTATCTCTTGACACCTTGCTTCGATTTTTAGATACCTTTTTGCGTCCCCTAAGTTTATTTCCAGAAAATTTAACTTCACTAGAAGAGGTTGTTTCAAGCTGATCCTTCTGAGTTGAAGGAGTAACTGATGACTGACTTATTCGTAGACGGCATTCAGCTTGCTTCCTACGCCAATATTTTCTTTGATACCTCTGGTTCTTTTTCGATAAATCTCTGATCTTTTTCCGAGTATTAATTTTCCTGCAAAGTAGACAAAAAATTTCAATTATTTGCTTCAAAATAAATATCACTTTGGCATGAAATTATGTTATTTTGTTCAGTGATTAATTTGGGTTGTGGTTGTCAATTTCAAATGCAGATTAAAGAAATTGTTTAGTATTTTTTTCTAAGCTCTCTGCATAAAATAATATAAATTAAATCTACATACATGAAATTAAATAGCAAAACTAGCTCCCTCTTCCTCTAAGAGCAAAAATTTATCCAAATTATCAGAGCATATCCGAGATATTAAATAGAAAAGCTTCATTTTTTTAATTTTTTTTTGTCTGTGTAAAGTTGCGTTTTTACATTGAAAAAAACTATGTAGATGACTTTAAGTGCGAAACTTTATCTAAATACAACTTTTCATCCAAATCGTCAGAGCAGGTTTCGAGATACGATGTATAAATAAACACACACACACACACACACACACACACACACACACACACACACACACACACACACACACACACACACACACACACACACACACACACACACACACACACACACACACACACACACACACACACACACACACACACACACACACACACACACACACACACACACACACACAAGAATTGCTCTTCTGAAAATATAATGTGAAATGAGGAATAATTTACCTTTCTCTGTCTTTATTTTTGACTTCTTCATATTTTTTAGGATTAGATTTTATCCTTTCCCTGTATTGCTTTTGTTTTTCAGCTGGGGTTAAAGCCATCCTTGAGGAAAAGCAACTTTATAAATGCAACAATAAAACCATCAGAAAAATTTTACTTTCTGTTAAATCCGTGACTAGTAACATATTAACTAGTGACTGTAATAATAGACCAACAATGCAATACCGGTATTCGGTATTCTTTCAAAACACAATACCTGAATACCAGTATTAGATATTTCTCCAAATAATATTTAAAACATTATTTTAATGCCAGATTTAATAATTGCGTGCAAATAGTTCACTTCTTATAAAAATTAATTAACAATTACAAAATAAAGGAATAGATATTAAAATAAAAATTCAATAATAGTAAGAAACATAATGTATCTATTGAATTGTCACTCAGCCTGGAATTCATTTAGTACATTTATTTTTTTTTAATTTTTATTACAATTAGTTGCACTTTCGCTTCGAAAGACAATTCTGTTCCAATATTAACAACTACATCGATTTTTTCTTGATCAAAATTGGTGTTCGCTTTTTATTAACATTTTGGTTTCAAATTTACGATGAGCTTAACTAAATATGATATTGTTAGTTTCTTTTATAACTTGTTTTCTTTTCAAAGTTATTTATTGTTATGCAAATATTTGAAAATATTTTCCAGTTGAATATGCCTTTCATTTATTTTCAATTCACTGCAATAATTGTTAAATATTATCTCGTTAAGTACACAGCTAAATAGCGACAGGGCCGCATGGCAATACCGGTGACAATAAGTAACGCTTGTTATACGAATATGAAAATACTTATCTCAAAAGCCTGTACAGTTAAGAGAAATATTTTTTAAGAAGTAAATTTAAAAAAAAAAAAATGCTGCAGTGAACTATTCACAGCACGAATACCATTCTTAATCATACTTGAAATTAGCATGTAAAAACGACAGCGTAATCAAGAAAATGGAGGGGAAAATGGTGCACATGAATGCACGAAAATGCGGTTCATCACACGGTTAATGATTAAAATATTATTTTTCAATATTTCCGCTACCTTTATTTGTCAATATTCTATTAATTCGTTATTTCGAAGCCAAATTTTTACATCAATAAATTGATTTTGGTACTGTCGCATCAGAAAAATAATTCACAATTAAAGTAACAGTATTTATCTATTACGTTAAATTAAAAACACTTTTAATTAAAAACTATCTATTAGTCTCAACTAATACCGGAAATTCCGGTATTTTACGTTACCAATATTGATATTTCGAAATTACAAAATAGCTCAGACCATCAGTATTCAATATACCCGTGTCCCAGTATAACAATCCCTAATGGTAACGGACTTGACCAGTAACGGAATTGACATTTCAATCAAAAAGTCAAATTATGGCTAGGTTGTCGAATTTAAAAATTAAACAACAGTATGCATTTTCTTAGAGTAGTATAATAAACAATATTTAGGGGAAAAAGTTGACAAAAAGCAAAAATTAATATTAAAATCTTTGGTAACAGACTTGACAGAGAATAAAAATACGCACCTGGAAGAAATCTTGCGTGAAATGCCACAGCAATACTTCTCAACTGAAGAAAACAAAATTGTACGAAATAGTTACGTCAGTAGTTTGTTAAGTTAACTGAATGCGTGCTACCATCTTTTGACTGCAATAAATACCATTTTTAGTTAAAATAATCTTAGGGTAACGGACTTGACAAGAACTGCCGGACAAACTATATACATACATTTCTTGATGAAAAAAAAAACTATTGTCAATATTTATTATGAATATCATACACTAATAGTCAATATATAAAAAGAATTTGTCGTGTATCTTTTTTAATACAATTAAGTTCATAAAAAAAATAGTTGAACTTGCGAAAACTGGAAATGGACAAGCGTTTTTGCCTTGATTCTCATTTTTAAAGACTTATATAAAAATAAATAAATAAATTTCAATAATTTTTTGAGTGATAGAATTTTTTTTGGGGCATTTCTTACACAAAATAATTATCCGCATTGAATTTAAAGTATAAATTATGCTTCAAAATCGTCTTTTTAACCTCCGGACAGCAAATGTAAGCAAATTTTGAAAATAGCCCATTTATTTCTAATCTAATTACTATCACTTTTCATTGTCTTTGGCAGCAGTTAAAAAGCGGAAGTATTCGAACTTTATATTGACTATTATTTTCCATTGGTTAGGACAACAATTAAAATCAATTGCGTGACTTCCGTCAAACAAAAGGTTGCGGGTCAGAATTTCAGAACCCTTGCATAAAAAAGTTTTACTTAAAAAAAAGTTGCTAGTTTCAGAAATTTCCCTTGATGTGGCAAAATGGAACTGAATTGGCAAGTAGGTAAAGGTAATATAGAACAATTTTTGAAACTTACTTTCTACCTTGGATGAAGGTTGATAAGTCCATCAGTATCATGTCCCCTACTAAGTCACAGAAATGGTTGCTAACTAAGAATATGACCTCGTTTTACCCGTTGAAAAAAAATACATTAAAAAAAAAGTAACACAAACATTTTTTTTGAAAGCTTTTTCTAGAAGTTTTAAAAAATGTCACATATTATCTTTATCCACTTGCTCCTTCAATTGTTATAAGAGCGAAGTATTTTCATTCAGTTGAAGTGTAACAGCATATTTTTAATTATTATTATTATTATTATTTATTTATTTGAACCAGAGGTCCGCATCTCCTTTGAAGAAGAAGTTTGAGTGAAAAAAAATATAATTCAAATCAGCTTAAAACCGATTTTAGGTTATTAGTTGGACCAGGGATAACAAGCGTACGAAACAGGAAAACGTAAAATCGGGGTCGAGACTAAGCATATTGCTTGCACACTGACATTTATTCAAAGAATTAGCGGGGAAAAGGTGTAAACTTCACTTATTTTTTGATAAAATTTCACTTATAGCACGTTTTATACTAACATATTTTAAAAATTTACTTCTTAGGCAGCATTCGCAAAAAAAAAAAAAAAAACAAACAAACAAACAAAAGGAATACCAGAGCGAGGACTATACAGCTAATTTCTCTTGAGAAAAACATCGGGGGAGGGGGGGGGAGACTGATTGTGTGAGTCTTGTAGATGAATAATTTAAATTATAGTTACAAGAAATTAAAATATACGCTTTTAAACTATATTTCATAGTACTCTAACTGGATTCCTTCTGATTTTCGAAACTATTGAATATCCGCTCTCTCTCTAAGTTTACATGAACTTATAATACATCAGCATGTAATATAGTTTAGCCTTTAGTATTAATACCAGTATTAAATATATTGCTTTTATATTTGCAAAATACCTGAATTTTATCTTTTATTCAGAGTTACATGCAAACAACTGAAGCATTTATAATGCATCAACATGTAATAATATAGTTTAGCCTTTAAAATAGCATTAAAAATAGTGTTAAATATATTACTTTTATATTTGTAAAGAGCGTGAATTTTATGCTTTATTCAGAGTTACATACATACATACATACATACATACCCACCCACACGTGAAACTATTAAAAACGATTTTTAAATTAAATTTAGTTCAAGAATTATTGTTATCTATACTTCATGCTTATTTCATTGGATGGATACAAAGTTTCCATCATTTTTTTAAAGACATATTTCTAACTATTTAGCTTTAAATTTCCAATATTCAATCGTAGTATCAAATTAAGATTATTGGTTGCTTTAGCAGGCTTTTGAATACGTGTTTTGATTCATAATATTGAACACAGCAACAGGCCACATATGGCCCGCTGTCCGCAGGATGGGCACTACTGGTCTAAGGAGTACTAGCATTAGGTATGTTTGGTTTCGCGGTATGATAGTTAGCAATATTTCTCTGCACACTAAATATATCAACTTTTGACAGATGTATTGGTTGCGAGGGGGAGGGGAATTATATTTACATCTCCTTTTTAAGTGGAAGATTCAAATATGCTTAGTTTAATGAATAGTTGCTCAACGTTTGGGATTGCGGATAAAGTGAAATATGTAAGATAATTTACTTTTTCCAAATTGAATAAAATGCAAATTTGTTTTGAAAATGACAGTACATAAAGAAAGCCATTTTTTAAAAGCATTTTTTGCTTCAACTTTCTTTGTGTCTTATTATTATTTTGTAACTTGAACCCCCCTAACTTTGCAACCCTTCTTGTATTGAAAATACCGCAGCCTAGCCTGTTGTTTTTACTAATTTATCTAAACTTATCATTTCTATCACTAAATTGTAACTGCATTTATTTAACAAAAAAAGTCAAAAAGGCTTTACGTGAATGTATGTACTTAACAGTAATAATATGAAAAAATCGTACCAAAAAATTTTAGATGAAGCATTTTTTGGGATAAAAAGCATGACTTGCAAATGTCTAGCATCCATCCTTTTTGCTTTCTCAAAGAAAACGAGCAGTACGAAAAGAGCTTATTTTACAACTACGTCATGTATAAATTTCCGTTTCCGTTAAGAAAGCTTAGCATCCTATCTTCGTCATAGTCACTCCTTTCAACCGACTTCAGCACACTTATGATACAGTACAAAGGCAAATGATTCCTTTTTGCATGTGCCCGCCATTTTACTCTACCATTATGTAGGAAGGAGACACAAACGGGAACATTCACTTCTTACCATTTGCATACAACGTTGCAGGACGAGCCCGTATCGATCAAAATATTGTTATGAGTTGTTTACAAGCTTTGGGGTTGTCTCCCAAAGATGTTATTCGTGAGATATAGCGTTTTTTAAACCGTTCTTGGCGTGCAATTGCATAAAATCTTCGAACTTTTACTTAACCTGGAATAACTTGAAATTATACTGTTCTGACGGTATATTCCAGTAAGTATGAGAATTTATGTACTGTCTAACGACGATTTCCTGGACATCTTCTCGCGTTCTCTTTTTATTATTATTTTTTAATTTTGTGACCAATACATTGTAATTGTTCTACAATATGCAAAATAAACTAACAAAAAAAAAATAAATTTAAAATTATCGAGATAAATAGTTTTATTTCCAGGTTCTAAACAAATTTATGTTAATTTTTCGTGCTTCGAGTTATTCATAGCAAAATATTAAACTCGATTCGTTTTTTTAGTTCTAAAATGGCCTATGTCAAAAAACAAGCAGAATAGTCCAGGATCTGACAGCACTTCTGTAGGAATGTTTGAGTAGGGGGAATTTTTTTTCAAAAATGTTTAGCAGGTGCCCTAGGAAGTATTTTGGACTCGGGTGGACATCCGCCACCTGGTGCATTTTTTTGCTATGACGTCATCAAAGATGGCGGCCATTTTGGTTCTCATAAATGCTAAAAAATGCCCAGCACTTGTGCAGGAAATTTAAAATTTGAGAATTTCTTTTCAAAAATGTTCAGTAGGTGTCCTAGAAAGAATTTTAGACTCGGGTGGACACCCGCCTCCTCTTAAATTTTCCGGTTATGACGTCATCAAAGATGCCCGCCGCTCGATCCTATAAATGCTCATATCTATATTGATATTTGACCGATTTGCATGAAAATTACAATTTTTTTACTAATGTGTCTGATGCTTATTTGTCTTTTAGCTGCACTGTTAGAAATTTACTCAAAAATGAAAATTTAAAATCAATTTATTTATTTATTTTTATTTTCAACTACCATAACTGAGCCATAAAAAATGGTATTAACCCTTTATTTGTGCGAGAAACTGCTAACTCTCCTCTGCTTGCATGCCAAAAGATACAACCGTATTACAAATCAGTAAAACGTACTGCTGTCCAAGCGATAGCAACGAAAATTTAAATTTATATAAAATAGATATGAATGAGACAAAATACGAAAATTCCGACATGTTGTAGCAGTTAAGGAGAAGTACTTGATCTCTTTATCACAGTTCCGAATTTATTGTTGATTATGATTTTTCTTCCTAACATTCGAAGAACCGTCTTTACTATCCTGTAGTGCTAAAGGTACAATGTGCAAAAATATTGTCTCAATTAAAGGTGCGTGGCACTCGTTGCACTAGAAGGTGGCAAATTCTCAAGGCCAATATTCTTCACGTGATCATACGCTGTAATTCTTAGTTCATCTAAAAATTTACATAATGATCCTTTTCGTATTACCTGCACAACGTATTCTTTTGCTGATTCGCGAATTTTTGCTACGTATTCCAGTCGGATGATATACCAATTTTCTCCAAATATTTCGTACAAACGTAATGAAGAGCTGTTTTTTTGGTGTAAAATGTACTCCAGTAGTTTGATCCAGATATTGCGTGGATGGTTGGTAGGTTTTCATCTTTGTTTCGGTGAGTATTATGAGCAAACAAAAGTCTCGTAGAATCCATAACTCCAGTGTACCCCTAAAGTTCCGCTGCTTCCTCTGCTGTCAAGCAAATTATAATGATGCCCAATTCCTAAGCGTTCGGATTCTTTAGGGGAAAATTTGCTCTAATTGTAAAAAATATTATGCTCTTCCACAGCACTTTGTGATGCTCCCAATATATGATTTAAATAATAATAATAATAAAAAACAGTTATTACTTTCAAGGGTTTGTTTTTATTTGTCATAGCCTTTCGTTTCAAAGTTCACTATATGACAGGACTTTTCATCAAACAAGGTTTCTTCTCTTATGTTGCCATAAGATTTTTCTAGCTCCTTTTACAATGCACCTATTTGTAATCTTAACATAAACTCTTGTTCATTTAACAATGAACAGTTTTCAGATGGTTCATACTGAAAGAGCTCTTCCACGTTAGAGGAACGAACTAAAAGTTTTCGCATCATTATGTGTGGCTGACTGTTTGACTTCTTTTTACCGGCTTTCCTTGTGGTAGTACAAGCATTTCGTGTTTTGTTGCAAGGAAATACTGGCAATATGGCCTTAAGAATTTAGCTTGAGCGATCTTGACTCTTTTTCCCTTGTATTAAGCTCAGTCACCAGTATTAAAAAAGTTTTATATTTTTTTCATTGTATCTTGTGAAGCAACCAACAAACGTACTGGCTTCACAAGATACAATGAAAAATATATAAAACTTTTTTAATACTGGTGACAGAGCTTAATACAAGGGAAAAAGAGTCAAGATCGCTCAAGCTAAATTCTTAAGGCCATATTGCCAGTATTTCCTTGCAACAAAACACGAAATGCTTGTACTACCACAAGGAAAGCCGGTAAAAAGAAGTCAAACAGTCAGCCACACATAATGATGCGAAAACTTTTAGTTCGTTCCTCTGACGTGGAAGAGCTCTTTCAGTATGAACCGTCTGAAAACTGTTCATTGCTAATGAACAAGAGTTTATGTTAAGATTACAAATAGGTGCATTGTAAAAAGAGCTAGAAAAATCTTATGGCAACATAAGAGAAGAAACCTTGTCTGATAAAAAGTCCTGTTTTTAGTGAACTTTTTTGTACGAAAGGCTATGACAAATAAAAAAAAAACTTTGACAAAGTAAATAACTGTTTTTTTTTAATTATTATTATTATTTAAATCATATATTGGGAGCATCACTAAGGTGCTGTGGAAGAGTATAATATTTTTTACAATTAGAGCAAATTTTCTCCTAAAAAGTCCGAAAGCGTAGAAACAAGGTAGCAGTATTTTTGTACGCGTCATTAAAATCTCTCAAGATGCTACTCTGCCTATCCTAATCAACAACTTTTGGGCATCATCAGGAAACAAACTGATATTACAGCGTGGAAAGACCTGGACATAATAAATTGCTTGATAGCAGAGGAAGCAGACTTCGAGACTAATGGTGTTAGCTTTATTTCCCAGGTATACTCTTATTCAGCGATTTGGTGTTTAGGAACTTTAGAGGTACACTTGAGTTATGAATTCTACGAGACTTTTGTCTGCTTATAATACTCACCTAAACAAAGATGAGAACCTACCAACCATCCACGCAATATCTGGATCAAACTACTGGAGTACATTTTACACTAAAAAAACAGCTCTTCATTATGTTTGTACGAAATATTTGGAGAAAATTGGTATATCATCCGACTGGAATACGTAGCAAAAATTCGCGAATCAGCAAAAGAATACGTTGTGCAGGTAATACGAAAAGGATCATTATGTAAATTTTTAGATGAACTAAGAATTACAGCGTATGATCACGTGAAGAATATTGGCCTTGAGAATTTGCCACCTTCTAGTGCAACGAGTGCCATGCACCATTAATTGAGACAATATTTTTGCACATTGTACCTTTAGCACTACAGGATAGTAAAGACGGTTCTTCGAATGTTAGGAAGAAAAATCATAATCAACAATAAATTCGGAACTGTGATAAAGAGATCAAGTACTTCTACTTAACTGCTACAACATGTCGGAATTTTCGTATTTTGTCTCATTCATATCTATTTTATATAAATTTAAATTTTCGTTGCTATCGCTTGGACAGCAGTACGTTTTACTGATTTGTAATACGGTTGTATCTTTTGGCATGCAAGCAGAGGAGAGTTAGCAGTTTCTCGCACAAATAAAGGGTTAATACCATTTTTTATGGTTAAGTTATGGTAGTTGAAAATAAAAATAAATAAATAAATTGATTTTAAATTTTCATTTTTGAATAAATTTCTAACAGTGCAGCTAAAAGACAAGTAAGCATCAGACAAATTAGTAAAAAAATTGTAATTTTCATGCAAATTGGTCAAATATCAATATAGATATGAGCATTTATAGGATCGAGCGGCGGCCATCTTTGATGACGTCATAACCGGAAAATTTAAGAGGAGGCGGATGTCCAGCCGAGTCTAAAATTCTTTCTAGGACACCTACTGAACATTTTTGAAAAGAAATTCTCAAATTTTAAATTTCCTGCACAAGTGCTGGGCATTTTTTAGCATTTATGAGAACCAAAATGGCCGCCATCTTTGATGACGTCATAGCAAAAAAATGCACCAGGTGGCGGATGTCCACCCGAGTCTAAAATACTTCCTAGGGCACCTGCTAAACATTTTTGAAAAAAAATTCCCCCTACTCAAACATTCCTACAGAAGTGCTGTCAGATCCTGGACTAGAAGGCCGTTTTTTAAATTTTGCAACAGAAATTCTGAATTCAGTTGTGAAAATACAAGAAAAGAGGGGATTTGCTCTCAGAAAGTGTAAAAGTGTCGAACTTTGTTTCTGCTTTTGCCAGTCTCTACTAACAGCTTCCAATGCTACATTATCCACATTAAAAGTGCATCATCATCCATGAATATATTCTGCTTTTTTAATTCTCTTCAACTTGTGACACCGAAAAAAAGACCATTTTCTATCTGTTAGTTTGGAAAACGTTGGGCAAAGTGAAACAGTTAACAGTCTGCAATTTAACAAATAAGCAAATTAAAAATTTGTTTTGAAAGTAGCAGCGCAGAAAGAATGTTTTTTGTAGTTGCATTAAAATATATTTTTTTATATTTGGCAGAAAAATTCTAACTCTAAAAAACTGAAAATTTTACTTTTTGAGACACATTAATTTGTTGAACATATTTAGCCCATTAATGCCTGACATTTTTTTTCCAAAGATATTTTGTATACTGGTTACAAACATTGTTTAATGGACAGGAAAAATAATAAAAAAAATATCATGCAAAAAATAATTTTTTTATTAAGGAAAGAAATATTTTAATTAAAAGTTACGATAGACCCCAGAGGGTACATACTTTTTTTACTAATTTTTTTTTCTGCCCACGATATAACATTTAAAAAGACATTTTATAAGAAGAAATATAATCAGCAATTAACATAAACTGGGAAGCTGGGAATAACTTTGAAAACTTAGCTTTTTTTCTTGAGATTGTGAACGAAGTCATTTTTGATAAAGGTCATATTAAAACTGCTACAGACCACATTTTACAATGGTTATGTGCTGCAATTTGTTAATAACGAATTGAAGCAGTACCAAGGTACTAATTGAACACTATTATTTGGTTGAAATGTTAATTTTGGGGAAATTCAGACCCTTTTTTGAACCGTCTCTAAAAAGGGACGCTAGGCATTGATGGGTTAACAACATTGTAAAAATGTAAGTGAATTTGTGGCACTGCAAACTTGAAAAATGTTCTACCATTCTGTTATTTTCTTTATTCACACGCTGTAAAAATACAGTGTTGTTTTTACAGTATAATACTGGCAGTCGAATTTCCAATTTAAAACTTTAACATTCACAGTAATAAACTGTAAAACAAGAAGTTCTGTCAAGAACTAAACGAGCCTACTTTCCCGTACATCGACATCCTAGCATCTGATCATTATTCTCTTGATTATCTGAGACTAAAAATTATGTCAAACATACCTTTTTAGCTCTTAAAGCTGATTTCTAAAAGCAAAATATACCCCTCTCATCAGATGAAATAGACACATAAAAAGTAAATAAATGAATAAATAAAGTTTTGTCGCACCTTTTAAAGAATGTAACTGTTACAGTTCTTCCGTAGAAAAATTCTTAAAACGTTTTCAAAAAAAAAAAAAAAAATTAAAAGTACAAAGTACATCAAAACACATTTTATCGAAGAAAGAAAGAAAAAAAAAAGAAAAAAAAACTCGTCCGTTGATAAAATGTCTTGAATTTCACTTTTAATCCGATGCCAGTTGTTAAATATAAATAAAGAATAAAATGCTCACGTGAATGAAACATTTTTATTACAAAAAAAATCGTCTGCCAAAAAAAATAATAATACAAATAATAAATAAAATAAAACAAATGGACAAATAAACAAAAAATCGTCTGCATAGTCAGTCATTTTTTTTCTGAGCTTGCATTTCCGCCATGTTTGCGGAGTCGGAGTCGGAATCAGAGTCCTCACAGAAGATTATTCAGAAAAGTACTTTACAAACATTATTTATCAAAACCATTTTCTTACAAAGTCAGTTTGAAGGAAATCCGACTTTAAGTTCAAGATCAACATTCAACTTAAATTCCCCGTAGGCGCTAATGTTAAATTTTTTTCTGAACGGTTCAATATTGAACGAAAAATGGTTCAAATCAAAACACGAAATATGGGAATGAGCCTTTCCGAGATCTTTCAAACAAAAAAAGTTTATTCCATTCGGATGGTTCACTCAGAAGTTATTAGGTGGGAAAAGGTCGCTTGAACGGTTCAACGTTGAACGAAAAAATGTTCAAATTGAAAATTTAAATACGGTAATGAAGTATCCTTGCTGAGACCCTTCGAAAAAAAAAAAAAGTTCATTTAAATCGTACTGTTTACTCAAAAGTTATTAGGGGTGACGCTTGCTTGAGCTGTTCAATGTTGAACGAAAAATTGTTCAAATCGGAAATGTAAATACGGGAATGAAGTATCCTTGAAAAGATTTTTCGAATAAAAAAAAGTTTGTTCAAATCGGACTGTTCACTCAAAAGTTAGCATCGCGGGACAGGTTGTTTGAGCGGTTCAAAGTTGAACAAAAAATTGTTCAACGAAATCAAATGGGAATGAGCTGTACTCGCCGAGATCTTTCCAACAAAAAAAAGTTTGTCCAAATCGGACTGTTTATTCAAAAGTTATTAGGGGGGGGGGGACAGACTGACCGACCGACCGACCGACCGACACACAAATTCCCCATCTCAATACCCTACTTTCAAATTTTTAATTTTTCAATATTCATTTTACCTTTTTATTTTTATAACTTGGCGATATTTTTTAAATGCATTAATCTACTTTTAATACATTTTTCGTCTTTCTTTTATTTTTAATGGGAAGGTAGGCTAACTAGCAATTTTACAGTTTATTGCTGTAAAATATAGCTATATTTTACTGTAAAAACAACAGTATAATAAGGGCAGTAGAGGTTCCAGTTTAAAACTGTAAAATACACATTAATAAGCTGTAAAACTAGCAATTTGCAGTTTCTAACTGTAAAGTTAGTAATTTTACAGTTTATTGCTGTAAAATATAGCTATATTATACTGTGAAAACAACAGTATAATACTGGCAGCAGAGGTTCCAGTTAAAACTGTAAAATGCACAGTAATAAGCTGTAAAATTAGGAATTTTGCAGTTTAGCACTGTAAAGTTAGCAATTTTTACAGTTTATTACTATAAAATTAGCTGCATTATACTGTAAAAAACAACATTTACATTTTTTACAGTGCATAGTCGCCTGCCACCTAAGTCAATTCAACATTTCATTCTTTTTTTTTTCATTTCCAGATACCGTGTGGGGTTTGTTCGGTCTATTTCTTCTGCGTTCTGCAATCGAACGCGGAGAGGGTATCTCGCGTTCGCTAGAACGCATTCGAATTTCCATCGGAAGTATATGCTGACGATTTTGGGCCATCGATAAGCGAGCGCCGCGGCTCATTTAATACGAAGCGAAGGCCATTTCTGCCGGTTTTAGAGGAAATCATTTGGGACACAAATAGAAAGAAGACTTGCTGTATGTTTATCCTATATGTTATCAAACATAAGCTCTAAAATAGTGTTGCAGTTTGCAGGGTGTTTAAATAAATAAATAAATAAATAAATAAATAAATAATAGAAATAATAATAACAATAACAATAATTTTTGACAACAATAATAATAATAATAATTATTATTATTATTATAAATAAAAATAACAAAAAAAAGAACAGTAATTATTATTAATGATAATAAAAAAAAACAAAAATAATAATTATAATGATAATAACAATAAGTCATTAATGATAACAATAATAATAAAAATGATAACAACAATAATAATAATAAGAACAATAATTAGTTATGATAATAATTACAATAATAATAATAATAATAAAAACATCATATTCGAAGGTCTTCTTGCATTTTAACCAGGGTTGCGAAGTCAAAGTGAGAATGACTGGCTCCGATTCCGACTCTTGAAATTTTAAAGCCTTCGACTCCCGACTCCCACTCCTTTACTCCAAAACGAGTCCAACTCTGACTCTGCACAGCCCTGTTTTCAGCACCCAAGGGACCATACTTTTTTTTTAAGAACGCACTTTTTATTGAGCATGTGGCTTCTACTCTACAAGCTTCAAATCAAATCCAACAGCAACTAAACGTAACACAAATCTTTAAGCGTCAGATTAACTGATGCATGTTATTTGTATATACCTCACTTATTTCAGAATGAAAACTTTTTTTTATATGTTAAGATTTTAATGTCTCAATAACGTGGAAAAATATAATTTTTCAGTCATTTGTACTCGATAGTTTATTTAAAAAGCTTGAACTTATTTGACATATAAATCCTATAATCTTTTATATTATTTATCTAACCTGTTTTTCTGTTACCACGTGAAAACTTCCTCATTTCTTTATAAATTTCATAATTTACCTCTCGTTTTAAAGCTTATCGTGCCAACTATTGACTAAAAATAGACCCACTGTTGAAAACTCACTGTGTGTGTGTAAAGGGGGGGGGGAGGGGTCTTGGGTAGGTTATGAATCATAAAAATACCTAAGAGAGAGGTAAAGAAACGAAGAGTTGAAAACACAAAATCATTCATTGAGTCATATGTGACCAAAACTGATATTACAGCATCACCATAGATGGTATACAACACAGTATATTAGTACGCAATAGATAGTATTTAGACAGAATACAACTACAGTGAACTCTCACTTATACGCCGGCCCAAGGGACCAACAGAAAAGACGCATAAGTGAGAAAGACGTATAAGCGAACAAGCCTATTTAAAGGGCTAAAACGCAACATAGTGTCTAATGAGAGAAAGAATAAGAATGTTTCCATAAAAAATAGACATATTACTGCGGTTTGTTACAATTACTGTAACGTAACTACAATGATAAAGAGAAAACAAAAAAATTGTAGCATACCTAATTACAGACTGTTCCCTTTAAAACGATGCATAATAGATAATTGTCCCTCTCCGAACTCTAGTTCATGCGGAAAAAGTGCTTTCCGTGAGCAATAAAGGCGAACGATTAAAGAGGAAAGTGAAGAAAATTGATT
This sequence comes from Uloborus plumipes, assembly GCA_038373865.1. Classification (NCBI taxonomy): domain Eukaryota; kingdom Metazoa; phylum Arthropoda; class Arachnida; order Araneae; family Uloboridae; genus Uloborus; species Uloborus plumipes. Next base: position 10,292 of record JAXGGA010003278.1, on the reverse strand, counting down.
TTTTTTTTAAAGAAAATAAATTAAACTTTTTACATTTTAGGGAAAATTCGGCGCATAAGTGAAATATTTATCTTTAGAGCGACGCATAAACGAATGATAATGTCATTATTTTGTTGTGGAATGTGCTGGGACCATTTAAAATCGTCGTATAAGTGAAAAACGAGCATAAATGAGGCGGCGTATTAGTGAGAGTTCACTGTAATCCTTATCCAATTAAATAAAACTCCAACCAACCTTCGATATTTGCGCCGATTTCAAACGCGCTTGTTAAAAGTAATAATAATGCTGTCTATATACTAATAGAGAACGAATTTATTCTATCTTCAACTCTCTATTAGAGTAGACTTTTGGTGTGTTTACACACACAAGTAGTACGTTTTTAATTAAATTGAGATGTTAGGTGACAAGTTAAAATTTTAAAGCAATTGAGTTGCCTTTGACATCCGTCAAATATGAACCCTTTTTTTTATATAAAATGCATAACTTTCCTATCGTAATGTCATTTTCAAGATCTTTTTCCCTCTTTTTATTTGTTCCAACCAATCAGGCACCTCTCGAGTGTCCGACTTCTCGTCTCATCCATCCATCATCCGCGTCACAAAAGGTTCCCTCATCGGCTATTGGATGGCTCGTACATCACTGTCCGCTGGCTGATTGTTCATTGGAGAAGATAACGGCTGCAATCAAAGATTCCCAGATCACCAGGACTCAATTATCAATGATTGTTGAAATGAAGTAAGAGTGGTTGGGCTGATACTATATTAAAACTTGGATGACTATTTTTTCTGCTGTATCATATAACTTTGCTTGTAAACATAAACAAAAGCAAAAAAACTTCAACTAAGGTCCAGTATCTCAAATCTGTGCTTTTTTGTTCGGGACCTGATTTTCTAATTGTCCCATGAGGCAAAGTAGAGGCTTCCAACCCAAAATTGTTGACAAATATTTTCCAGAAAAAAAGATGTTGTTTAATGCAACATAATTTAAAAAAAAAACCTCACCACACAAGTTAAGTTTTATGAACATTTAGGTTTTGATTCGTGCGATTTAGTTGCCATGTGTAAATGGCCAGAGAAAAGTTAAGATTGAATTTACACCTTTGTGCTATAGCCAGCAAGAAATGGACATGCTGTGATAATCAGGACCTGTCCATGTTAAGAACATATCATTCACTCAAAAAATAAATTTTAAAAAATTCAGGAGAAAAAACTCCACTGATTTAGAGTAAGCATTCGATATCTTATCATGCATAAGTTCAACTTTTTGTTTTTGCATTTAACAAGAAGTTTTATTCCTCCAAAATACGTGCAAAAATGTGTGTAAAAATTTTGTAATTTAACGTTGTAATAATTTCTTTCACTTTTCTACCCCAAATATGCTTATTTCTTATAATTGTATGTGGTTGAGTGCTAACAAGTGTTCAAAATTTAAGTTATTAATAATGCCGTGGAACCTCTCGTATACCGTGTTCGACAACCGTACACAACCGTACTCGACAAATAAACACCTGGGACGAAATCTGGTACATTGTTAGAAGAGGGACTTGTTCGTGTCATTCTCAGAACAAGCTAGTTACAAAACTAAGCATTAGCTATCACGTAGCTAACATGTAATCTAGATCATGTTTCATTTCCTTTCATAATGTTGCGAAAATTGAAAGTACATTTCTGCGCTGAACATTCACTTAACCTGGAACAATATTTTGTTGTAATTAGTGTAGTATATCATTAAATCTCAAACACCCATGTTCATAAACTAACAGCTGAAAAGAAATGATGCAACTTGCCACAACAAGTAATCAAGTCAATTAACTAGTCCTTAGGAAATGTGTTTAATTAAGCTTGTTAGTTATGTATATATTTACAGATTTTATTAAATGTCAATTCTTAGGGGGAATATAATTTTCATCAAAAAAGTGGGGGAAGGGGGGAGTCAAATCAAATTTTATCATTATATCGTTTGACGGTGGTTCCATGGCATCTGGTATATTTCCGCAGTTCACTAGCAATCTGCGCTGCTGCACTATCTGTACTTCCATAATACTTAATAATCTCCATATATTATTTCTCTAAGCCGAATCCTATACCCGGTCGAAACTCGCTCATTTCTTTATCGAATTGCATGAAAATTTATGATTTTGAAGCTTATCCCGCGGGCTATTGACGAAAATTCGACCCACCCTCTAAAAAGTGGCGGTTCGTTTTTTATTCGAACTTCAATTTTTGCGCACAAAATTGACTCTATCTAGCCGAAATAATTGTCGTATCGTCTCCATTTTGATTTCATTCGAAAGATTAAAAAAAATGCGTTCTTTAGAACGTTTCTCCGCTAGCGCCGCGTAACGAGAATCTCGAAAATCCACGTTTAAGCGACTTATAAGCGATTGAAGTTTGAAAAAGTTAAATTTTTTGCTCAAACGTTAAAATCGTTACCATTGTTGTTCAAATCAATTTTAAATGCGACATTTCAAGCCAAGGCTTAGCTCGGTAAACCTTAATTGTAACTTTTATTGTTTCAAAATACTATGGTAGTTTTGCGATACCGTTAGTATTTAGTTTAGTAGTAGCCTTGGGTATTTGATTTTAATATAGGGTATCACTTTTGTAGTAGTTGTAAAAGTGAACGTGTCTTTGATCTCTTTGAAAAGTTGTCAGAACGACGGCAATTGATATCGATGTCGTGCAAATGAAGCCAATAAAAATTGTCGTATTAAATTTTAAGTTTAGAGTTTTATTTATTTATTTATTTATTTTTTTTGCGGAATTCCGCACGGGTCACCTAGTTTCTTCCTATAAAGTTCTAACACAGCTTATTGTGCCGAATTTAAAGCATATAAAATGGAAGCTAAGGTTTACTTTATTCCTCCTTTAAAATATAAATGGTTGGCTCCTTAAAACTTTTGGTTTTGTAGTATGTTTAAAGAGTAGAATTAATCTATTTTGTTTGTTTTTTGATCGATATGTGTTGTGGCTATAATTATGTGAATGATTTTTTGTGTTTACTCCTGCTCAGAATATAATGTAGAGAAGAGAACGAAGTTTAATACATCATGGCAACAGAAAGGACAGAAATCAAATATTTCAAAAAAAAAAACTATTAATCATTGATTTTTGAAAATTAAATTAAATGCTTTTTCTTGCGCAAAGTTAGTTTTAAATGTTTAGTTTCATAATGCGTGATGGTACACAAACAATATAATCAGTATTGGAAAATCATTAAAATTTCAGTATTTTGAAAAAAAAAGTGCACATTTAAAGCATACAATAACCATTTAGAGTAAAAAACTAAGCAGTAAACATATCATAAATGTTTTGCGAGTATTGTAGGCGTAGGCATCGAGATTAAATCGGTTAAAATAATACCGATTGTGTAAAATACCAATTTTCTCAAATCTTTATTCTGCCATGCTAAAGTGGTAACCACAGTCGAGCTCAAACTGAGATCCGAGCTCTTTAAAGTTTTATGCCACCATGTATTTGATTCAGATGAAACTTTTTCAGAAATTTTTAAAAAATATTCGCCGTCTTCAAATGACCATATAATATTGTATTGAGGTAAAATACGTCAAATAGCCACCTGGTGGCAATAACTCAATTTTGTTAAAAAGTGCAGATACGACTTTTGTGCTTAGCACGGCAGTATCCCCCCCCCCCTCCCCAATCATATCGTTTTCTGCGGAGATGCTATAGGCCCCATTGTTACTTGAGGATCATTAGTTTTTGGTACCAATCACCAGCCAGTTAAGAGCGGTATTATGACCGAAACATTTATTACGAGTTTTTCCTGCCACATTGTTCAACAGACTCAATTACTTTTATCAGTAGGTATACAAAAACAAGATTTTAAGATTTCTTTTTTTTTTCATTACGAGCTCTTTCTCAGTTCAAGCCGCGTTGCTGACGCCCCCCTTAGTATCTCTGATGGAGGTCTTCTTGGCCGGCTTGAATTTTTTGTCTTCTGAAGTCCGATATTATGTCTCACTAACTATTGCAAGGATTTAAACAGAAAATGGTCTGTACATAGACCCCAATAGGAACATATGCTGATTCGTTAGTGGTCCTTATCGTTCCAACTAGGTGCCGTAATTTAATATTGTGTTTTGTTTCATGTACACATTTTATTTAAATGTTTTTGCTGAAATTTTAGATTCAGGAAAAAATCATCACATTAACCCATAATGCCTAGCATCCCTTTTTAGGGACCGTCCAAGAAAGGCTCTGAATTTCCCTCAAATGAACAGTTCCAAATAATAGTGTTCAATTAGTACCTTGGTATTGTTTCAATTCGTTATTAACAGATTGCAGCACATAACCATTATAAAGTGTGTTCTGTAGCAGTTTTAATATGAACTTTATCAAAAATGACATCGTTCACAATCTCAAGAAAAAAAGCTAAGTTTTCAAAGTTATTCCCAGCGTCCCAGTTTATGTTAATTGCTGATTTTATTTCTTCTTATAAAATATCTTTTTAAATATTATATCCTAGGGCAATTCCATGCAAGTGTGAAAAAGCGTTGAAAAAATTAAACTCGAGTAATATGACTGTTCTGCATATTTTTTGGTTTAAAAATGTTAGAAGTTTCTTATTTGAAACAATTTTTTTGTTAGGAATGTAGTTTTTTAGTTTCGGCAATATTTTGAAGTTGGTATTAGAGTATTTTATTTTCAGTGAAGCAAATGGTCAAACTTTCAACATTGATAAGTTTTAATTTTTGTCATTAGATAAATGTGACAAAGGAAGATTGTTGTTTATTACACTTTAAATTAATATTGTGAATTGATGAAACAAGTGTTTTCAATTTAATTAAGTGATTTATGTCAATTTCAAAAAGGCTCTGTTCTATGTAACGTAAGTTACCAAAAACATGTTCAAGTTTTTACAGCAACATAAGAAAGGGCAATACAATGTTAACTATATTATATTTTCTATCTTATAGATGTGTACTAAGCAAATAACAGTACTTTTCTTTTGAATATTGTTTATTTAATGTTTTGTGCTACAATCAAAACGTGTAACGTAAGTTACCCACATATGCAGATAACGTAAGTTATCTTAGTAGAACTTCAATACTTGTGTTTCGAAATAAAGTAAATTGTAAATAAAGCCTATGTGGTTAATAGAAGTAATTTATTCAATAATTCTTTTAATTATACTGTATTTATTTAATTTAAATTACTCATATTTCTTAAAATGTCTGTTTGTTAATAAGATTACACTACACCTTTATTATAAATTACATGCTTCTTTTTGGTTGTTAAGATATTAATTCTCTTTAAACAATATCACTGCATTCAGAATATTTAGGAGGTAATGTACTATGAATTATTCAAAAATGACTTCTGTTATGATTTAAAGTTATCAAATATGTTTTGGAAAAAACAAATATAAAAATAGTTTATCTCTTTCAATTGAAATATATTTTGTTCTGCATTAAAATACCACTGAACTCTGCAGAAAAGATGCGCTGTAGAAGGGGTATAAGAAAAGTCATTTGGATATTACAGATTCATAAATAAAAGTCACTCTTGATAGTATTGAAATGTGTTAGAAAAAGCAAAAGGTATCAAAAATATTTTCTGAAGATCCGCACATTGACAATGACCATATAAGAACCAGAAATGAACAAAATGTAGGGTTCAGTTAAGTATTTAAGGAACAAGAAGAAAAAACAGAGATAAAAGCTGGTGACTGGTGTGTGGTGAAGTGCGAAAATAAATTGTATCCTTGAGTTGTGACGATTATTGAAGAAAACGAGTTTAAAGTAAAAGCAATGGCTACAGTTGGAACCAATTAGAAATGTCCAGAAACGACAGAGGAAATTTATTACAAGAGAAAACATGATTCGAAAATAGAATTACCTGAACTTGTTAATACCAGCGGCCAGTATGCATTTAAAATTCTTATGTTTGTAATATTTTTGATTGATCATTGGTTTGGCATTAAATTTCTGTAAATTTAACTCAAAATTGTTAATTTTCAGTATTTTGATCTAAACTAAGCTGTAATTTTCATTCATTAATTTTTGTAATAAAGATATGCTTGTAAGGGAACTTTGTAACGTAAGTTACTGTAGCGTAAGTTACCCAGTTAAAAATTCCCATAAAATTCAATTTTTAAAATAAAATTTTAAATTTATAAAAATTAATTCCTAAATATCATAAGAAACTGATAAGTTATGCTTCAAACAAGAAAACAGCTGTAATAGAGCAGAAATTTGCCTTAGAACCAATTTTCATATTATGCCATTCCTTTTTTGTGTAACGTAAGTTACTGCATTATTTTTGACTGCTAAATTTTGTAAAATTTAAGTGCATCGAATATTTTTGCATTTTAATTTTGCTTTTGACTGTCATTTTCACTGAATGCTTTTGTACAAGGTTTTTATAACAATATTTGTCTGTACTAAGGCGCTAACTGCATAAGAGTTGGTCGAAATGTAATGTAAGTTAACGGAATTGCCCCTAGGCAGAAAAAAAATTTAGTAAAAAAAGTATTTACCTTCTGGGGTCTATCGTAACTTTTAAGGGACAATTTTTCTTTCCTTAATAAAAAAATTATTTTTTACACAACATTTTTTTTATTATTTTTCCTTTATTTTTTTTTTTTTTTATTTTCAACTTTCCAAGCCTTACAGTTTTTGGGTTATGCTAGGCATACATATGCACATACCTAGATAAAAACATCACGAGAAAAATGGTAGTAATTATCTCAGTCAGAGATGTTCAAAATAGAGATTTTGGACGCTCATGCGTTCAAAGTTACATATACACGTGCGAACGGGCAGAAAGAACTCTCAATGTCATACGGGGAGGGGGGGGGGGTAAATGGAAATTTATGTCAAAATTTAAAGGAAACTATATCCAGAATTACAGTCCTTTTTACGACCAGGATTACAATCCTTTACTGTGAAAAGGAAGTAAAAATATGGCAATTGAATAACTATTTCATTTTCTTCTTACTAAGTTTTAACTTTCGTTTCTCAGCAACAATACTTTTTTTAAAACAGATGCTATTTTTCACAATCACCATTCCAAATAGCTAATGGAGCATTTGCACCTAAGTGCTTCCAGCAGATCACGCCCAGCAAATTCTCCGAGAACCGACGTTATTTTTGGAAGCAAAAGGGCCCTCATCGAGAAACGGGAGATCCTGATGGCCTAATCAGGCACCTGTAATGACGGGCGTCAATGAGGAGATGATTATAACGAAATTGGAGGCAGCTAATTGGAGGGCTCATTAAGACCTAGGATGCGATTAAAACGGAAACTTGACTCTGCATGTTGGGCCATTCCCATTATTTTGTTAATGTCGGGTGGGGATTTAGATGTTCAATAGGTAGAAGAGACAAAATGCATGCTTTAGTTTTAATTTAGTTAACAAATAAATCTATATATTTAAAAATGGATGTATGTTTGTTTGTATGTATGTTTGTTCCTCATACAAATCCACAGTTCTCGTCGGATTTTCATCAAACTTGGCAGAGGTTCCTTGGTGCACTAGAATTCACATTAGCGTGATTTAAAATTTAAAAAAATACCAAAAACCTCAAAATTCAAATTTTTTGTCTAAAAATGGCCATTTTCTTTCAATTTTGAATTGGTAGTAATAGAGATAAATCTTTAAGAATACAAATTGATAAAATTTAACACTTAAATATGAGTACTTCCAACAAAGATTACGATGAACAATGAATTATCAATTTAAGGCCCCTATTTCATTTTAGCATGAAATAAATTAAAAACAATTATAATTAGCTATGTTGTATTAATAAGCACCCGGGAAACGCCGGTATTAAGCTAGTAAATAAATAAAATTAAAAAATTTGATTTGTTTCTGGAAAATTCAAGTCTTTTCAATAAGAATCTTAGCCTTGCTCTGTATTTCCCAAAAAGTATAACTTCGCATAAATTTAAGCTTTTCCTTTTAAGATTATTTCAAAAGGGAAACAGTTTCTGATTAATTACCCCGGTTTATTGATTTACATAAAACACTATATTTTTCGCAGCAATTCATTACGTTAAAATGTGACTATAGTTCTTTCAGTTACGTTAACAGTCGTTTTCGTTAAAGTAAAACGAGATGAGTAGCAAGTCAGTTTTGAATGACTCCGCTAATAAATGTGCCATTTCATTTTGAAATAACTGCAGAACGAATTCGTCAGTTTTTTCGAAACTTAACCCATTAATGCCAAGCGTCCCTTTTTTAGTAACGGTTCAAAAAAGGATCTGAATTTCCCCAAAATGAACATTTCAACCAAATAATAGTGTTCAATTAGTACCTTGGTATTGTTTCAAGTTGTTATTAAAAGATTGCAGTACATAACCATTGTAAAGTGATTTCTGTAGCAGTTTTAATATGATCTTTATCAAAATGACATCGTTCACAATCTCAAGAAAAAAAACTAAGTTTTCAAAGTTATTCCCAGCTTCCCAGTTTATGTTAATTACTGATTTTATTCTTCTTATAAAATGTCTTTTCAAATACTATATCGTAGGCAGAAAAAAATTTAGTAAAAAAGTATGTACCCTCTGGGGTCTATCGTAACTTTTAAGGGAAGATTTTTTTCCTTAATAAAAAAATTATTTTTTACATAATATTTTTTTTTTATTTTTCCTGTCCATTAAACACTGTTTGTAACCAGTATACAAAATATCTTTGGGAAAAAATTGTCAGGCATTAATGGGTTAAAAGTAAATGTAATGGACAACGCTAAAATGGCACAAAATTTTCATTCCCGTGTTTTGGAGCTACAATAAGGCTTCGGCCTTCAATGCAACACTTTTCTTTGTCTTTTTTTTCGTACTGATACAATTTCATATCCCTAAAAGAAGTCAAATTTGGTCCATATCAGATTTTGTAAATCGACGCGGTAATTTTGAAAGCTGACAGAAAAGTAACATTTTCCATGGGAATGGTCATCAAACCCACTTTTCCCGCCAGAAAAGCGTTTGAAATCACACCCTAAGCGGAGAAAATATTATCCGAGACCTAATGAACCGATTCTTTTCTCGTGGTACCAAAAAGATGGAGGGTACAATGAGGCGATTTCCATCGTCCATCGATTCCCGCTTTTTCCTTATTTTTCTACTCTCTCCTTATCAGAATTCTGATGGCTGGTAAAGAATTAAAGAGAGAAAAGCTGGCTTAAAACTTGTACTAGATGACTGACCGTTTTGCAACATTCGCTTTTTATCCCATTCATAATCTTTTCGTAAGTCTGGGTACCACGCCCCAGCAAAGCGGAAACACTCATAAAAAGTGTTGTGTTAATTAAAAATGGAAACTAATGCCTAATGCTTTTCTTAAAGTCTAGATGCTGTGTTAAATCGATCAGCATTACAAATGCGAAATAAATTGCGTGTTTTCAATAAACGAAATTGCCACTTCGAGGCATCGATATGCAGACAGAAAGGCGATTTTCCCCATTCCACCGGGACGCAATGCCTCACTTTAATTAACATTATAAAACTAATTATAATTGAGAAAAGTGATAGCAGTTAGCTAAAATTAATGCAAGTTATTATATGATTGTGAGATTTTACATGATTTTGTCTTACACTTACGGCTTATAGTACTAATAATCATAATAATCAGTAGCAAGTAGTAGTAAATTACTGTAAGTTATACTAGACACTTCTTTGCATACCACTGCTTATGAAAAAACTCTTACCAGTGCACTGTATGGCTGTTTTTTTTTTTTTTTTTTTTTTTTTTTTTTTTGCCACTGGCGCATTTTTTGGACGGGACGAGTTTGCCAGAATGGCTATACGTCAAATCTGCCACCTTCAGTATCTGCTTACATTAATTGGCGGTGGAATGATGAATACTGTTAAGTTTGAAAGATGTTTGAAAGTTTAAGAGTAGCCACAAAAACATGCGTGACAATTCTTAAAACAAAAAGTGGCAATGCAAGTACTAAACGCGCAGATTTCTAAAGCTTAACATATCACATTTCACATTTATTATAGTTGTTCGAAAAATAAAAAAATTGAAATTATTGCTTGAGACGTTGTTTCTTTTGCTTGTATATATTTTCTTGATGAACCAGGGGTTCAGAAGTGTCTAAGAATAAGCAATGAACGACTTCTTTAAAAATAGCAGGAAACTTCAGTGAAATTTTCGGTTGCTCCAACAACTACTTTAATCAATACCTGTATGTTCATCTATGCTATGCACATCAATTTCATGAGATAAGGATCGAAATGTACATCTATTCCACGAGGTGAGGATTTAAAGCGAATTGGGTCATTTTCACCATATGCTTACATTTCAAAATTTTTAAGTAATTTTTT
>JAXGGA010003277.1:0-105385 GCA_038373865.1 Uloborus plumipes | reverse complement strand
ATTTTCATCTATTTTGTTTTTAAATATTCTATTTATCTTCATTCCAACATGGTAAAATTAATTCATTTACGTCATGTATAGATGGCAAAATCTATCTTCACCTTAACCTTTGACTAAACACGGTACCCCTGGTAGATACTGCTACTTTGAAGATTTTTTTTTAATTGAGAGTTTGCTGCTACAATTCGATTTTTTAATGAAAGAAAATGAGTTCAACTGCCTGTTAGCAACCCTGTTTATAGTAAAAAACCAACCTGAATAGATTTAAAAGTATTGCAGTCTCATTTACAGATCCTTCACCATGAACAGAGCATGATGATAAGAGAGTTTATAAGAAAGTTTATCATAATATCATAAACTTTTGGACAAGTTGTTGCTTGTTTATGTTAGACTATATAATAAAAAATGCAATATCAGTGAGAGATATAATTTCATCAAAAATTTGTTTTAAAACTTAATTTGTACGATATATATATATATATATCCCAATTAAAAAAAAATATATATATATATTTTTGTTAGAAATTAAAATTCAAAACATCCGAAAGATGATTACTTGGATTACTTCATATTAAAGCTTGAGACTAAAAATTTGATAATCGCCAGTGGTCAGTAAACAAAAAATTTAGTGGCCATTCTGGCGTTATTGGTGGCCATTTTGAACCAAGTTCCAAAATTGTAATCCAACTTCACTTCATGATGCATATAGTATTATTATCCCATGTATTAACTAAATTACTGTACATAAAAGATTTTTTTAAACAAACCTTTTCTGAAAAAGAAAATTATTTTTTTTTAAATTCGAATAATAAGACATTAGTCAAATAAAACAAAAACGAAACGCTCCTCCATGCTTGAAGTTTGAAAAAACACCTCACCTAATTTGCTGTTTAATTATAATTTGGTCATTTTCAACTATTTTTCTGACAAAGTTTTGTTACATTTTCTAGGTTTGAAATTATGTATTTGGATGCTTTGCACAGAAGATGTGACGATTTTCTCTCTAAGTTAAATATTAGCCGCTAGGACGATGCCAATGGTTATGTTATTTTCTTTTCCTAATCGGCACGATGCATTGGCAGTTTGTATTTTTGTTCAGAAAAAAAGGAGGTTGCCAGTTTGGCGACCAACAAAACATCTTGTAGTCGCCAAAAAATAATTTTTGGTCGCCACTGGCGAGTGGCGACCGCTAGTCTCGACCTTTACTTCATATCCAATTAGGGTTTGAACAAAAAATGTCTAGCTTGGTTTAGTTCTCAAACTGCTCTTGAAGTTGTGAGAAGAAACGGTGTGCAGAAAAATGAGACAATGAAAATGGATCCAGGAATGCATCTCGGAAGTGGAGCCCGGCGGAAGTGTCCGAACTGGGTCAGGGTTCGGGAAAGATGGGTCTCCGAAAGTGATCTGCGCTGGACTCGCCCACCTCATGATTTATGGAGGCGGAATTCCCTTCCGGATTTCGAAAGCTCAAAATTCATGATCCGAAAAAGAAAAAAAAAACCCTTGCAATGATTAATTGCAACTTTCTCTCTTTTTCAACAACTGCAACACGTAAACACTCAATTACAGTGCTTGGAGGATGATGAGGCTATGTTACATTTCAAAAAATGAACACTCTGGACAATGGTAAGCAATGGATACAGGTATGCAAGTAAAACTTGATACATCAAAAGGTAGATATCATTAGACCGATTTCATGCGCACACTAACGACAAAACCAGAAGACAAAAAAGCTGCAACAACTGTAACAGTAAAACTTTGAACTTTAATTATTCGAAATTTCTGTTTTGTCATATAACCCCTTCATCTCCCAAGCCCTTCAATTAATAAACTACTTATTGATAAATAATACGACTTTTGTGTTTGTTGTTTCTTCTATTTCGTTGCATTTTAATATTAATAATGATAATGACTTATTTTAAATTTCGTCACATTTGGAAAGTAGGTGAAAAACGTACTTTTAGAACTGAAATGCCCCAACTCTGGACATCAGGAACTAAAAATTCTTATTCGAATGAGGGCAATAGTTCCTAATAAAGTTCCTAAAAAAAACTCCTAACCCTAAAAGTCAATACTAACGTTAAAACTAACCATGTGTGCTGATCAACTGTTGCAGCTTACCCTGGTGTAAAACGGAATCGGGGCAACGTAACGCATGTACGAAAATTTTTTCTGATATCAGAAAGGGGAAAATTGACCCTTTGCAATAAAAACGAGTCTTGAAAAAGCGATAGCAGACCCTGCAAATATTCATTTGAATTGGTGAGCAGTAGGTACATAAACACTACAATTCCCCAAAATCACCATCACAATTTCAATATAAGACCCCAAAACTCTTTATTACATTGCTGTTCCAGTTCGAAAGTCGAGAGCAGTTCCACAACGGTCCCCTTTAAAACTCTTATCAAAGTAAAGACGATGGTTCCAAAAATTCCTATTTAAAGGAGGAAATTAGCCACAATAGCCCACACAGAAAAACCTTTTCCAAAAATCTAGGACAGTCTCTTTAGAATCTAAATCAGCATCAATTCTTAAATAATGTTAACAGCAAATCTCTAATTTAAGATTATATTAAAATCAACATTAAACGCTTTCATTCATAATTTAAAAAAAAATCAGTTTTGATTATCTGTCCGATGCACGAAATAAATAAAATAATAACTGAACAGTAGAGGAAAAAATAATCAAAGGGAAATTTTCTAACTCACCCAATAGTGAAAAACCTGCATTTTTAAAAGCAATTGCCGGACATTTTGCGTAATCACATCTAAGAAGAGCAAGGCAACAGTTAATATTCAGCTGTTTCTACACGTAATTATCTCATTCAAAAAATAATAAGAAAATTATGCTTGAAATCGAGTTTCATTAACTTAAAAATAATTATAACAGTTTTTTTTTTTTTTTTTGAAGCTTTATAGGCTTCAGAACATAGGAGAGAGTCTCACATGTGGCATTTATTTTGCGGACTTTCCAACGGTACTAAATTTGAAATATTGTGAAAATTACTTCGCATAGAAGGAACAATTTTATGCCATTTTTTGGTCATAAAATTGTTTTTCGTTTTCAATATCACCCTACAGCTTTTCCTTGGTACTAAGTTAATTCGGTTCCAAATTTGAAAAAGACTTGGAATAAACTGGATTTTTAACCTTAAAGCACACACACATATTTAGTACCCTATATTACCATTTTCCATCACTAATTTTAAGTAAACAAAATGTTTGTAAACATCTTGAACAGCTTGGCGAGAAATTCCTTTTTCTAACTAGAGAAATTTCAAAAGAAGTAATCCACTTGCATAGTTTTGCCTGATCAGTCAAACTATTAGTTTACTTTAAAAATTACACCCCATACAAGAAAATGCAACTTTAAAATTAAGAAATAGGGCTGACAATTCCTTTTTTTTTGCACTTTTATTTTACTTCTTTGTTTGAATGTGTTGAAAATATAGGACTTTATTTTTTCGAGCGACAGAATTCACTTCGAATCATCTTCATTTGGCGCCGCTGCTTGGCGATCCTTGAGAAGGGTTGCTGTAACCCTTATACCTGGCATGTTCTCTGTCTGATATGAATTCGAGCGAAATACTAACTTGAGGTCACTGATTCCGAAGCGCCTGAAGCTCCACTGACAACTAGGTCAACTGAACACGGATCTGAAGCACTTTACTTCCTCGTTGACTTTTTTTTTTAACTGCTGGCTTTACGTTCGTCTCGAGAAAGCATTATGATCTTATTACCATCATTGCGTTGACACTTTTTCACAGCGAAGAAAACATTTTTATACCTTATTCCATCAATTCGATGGAGTTGGATTCATGTTCAAAGTGCCTCAAATTCATAAGTTCAGTTTCGCTGTTTCATTTATTTTTCTTCTTTGTGAAGAAAAATTAGTTTTCTATTGACACAGAAAAATAATGGACTTAAAAATTAAATAAAAAGTTCTTCAAGGAAGCATTATTAAGATGACCACACGTCCCGTTTTAAAAGGGATAATCATTTTTTTTTTTTTTTGCAGTATGTGCCGTTGTCCCTAAACATAGTTGTAAGACCCTGAATTATTTCATTCTTTGAAGATGAAAGCGAACGCAGGGAATGTTTAAACCAAAAGTGGCCGGGTGAAATGATTTAAGCATTTTAATACCAATAAATTAAACCATACGAACTTTCGCATTGTTTGAAATATATTTTACGTTTTCGCAGTCTTTATACGGCAGTAGAAAAGCATTTTTACTTTCTATTAATTTGAGGAAAAGCAAAAAAAAAAAAAAAAAATGCAACTCGCAGAACCTAAGGCAATGTGAATTGTAAAAGTAAACTGTCTGAGACCCGACGTAGAATTCTATTTTAATTTTAAATCAGCACCAAATTAGCTCAAAAAAATTTACGCATTTTTAAATATAATAGTACATGAACTCTGCTTTTTAAAATGACCATTTCTGTTTCAGTCGGCAGTTAACTATTTCTGTTTCAGTCTGTAATTTTAAAACTAAAAAATAATCCCTACATTTTAAAATAAACCTAAAATTTCTGAATGTCCCATTTTGAACGAAAAAAAAATTTACCTAGAGCATCAATTTGATAATGTCTGTTTACCAATTTCTTCAGAAAGTAGACATCTCACTTCGTATTTTTGCCATTAACGGAATTTCTGTATTTGAGTTTCAAGTAACTTCTGAAGACCATTCTGAAACTGAAAATAATTTATTGAAGGTTTGCAAGGATGACTTCCTTGTATTTACAACCTAAGTAGGAGAAAATTGGAAAAACTATTTTAAACAGAAGAAACAAGAGAAAAGAAATTAACTTACTAACCCTTTTCCGATCATTATGCCCAGTAACAATAATTTTACCACCTCGTTTCTCAAAATGGAGAAACCGCAATGACTCGAAATCGAGAGCTGTTGTTTCACAAGTAATGAAGTATGCCTCAAAGTATCATAAAGTTAAACTGGAAATAATTAATTAAAAACGGACATTCAGTAAAACACAAGACTGGCAATGAAAATATTTTTATCAATTGAATTGAAAAACTTGTTCATACAGCAAACAAGTTATTTATGTGATACTTATCTCTCTTTCTCTTTTTTTATGGAGGCAGGGGAGAAGAGGGAGGGTGAGGCTTAGAGCTTCATTTTTGCGGAAAAGTACATTTCATAGTTTTGTAAAACAGAAGAGAGGACAAGCTTTTTATCCTGTTTTCCATTTGCAGCAGCCTCTTGTTTGAGGTACAATCAAGACATGTAAGTACACTTTCCTAGGAAGGAGCGAAAGGTCTCTTCTATACCTAGATTTGTTAAAAGTCGAAGTGAGCAAGTTATACGGTACTTTTTATTTCTTTAGTACTGTATTCTCAATATTAAACAATTGAAAAATGTGTATTCTTATTCAGAGTCCTATACCGGAGGGCGAGTTAGGAAGTAAAACTCCCCCCAAAACGTAAAAGTGTTAATTTTTTAACCACAGAAAAGGCTTGAAACTACCATATCCCCCTCTGAAATTTAATGACATCCTCTTTCAATTTTTTTTCTAGTTGTGCCGCAGTTTTATTGCATGAAGTTAAAAAGTAAAATTTTCGTTAAAATGTCAACTACATACCCTGTCTCAGAGCCATAATTCTCATTCTACAACATCTCGACATAAACTGATTAGTGATTTCAGTTAAAGTGGTTTACCTTTAAATAATGCAGATGTGGAAAGAACATTCATCATAAAAATAACAAAACTTGGTTACTACCTGAAATGAATTGATTAATTTTTGAAATTATTATCTTTTTTATCTTTCGTCCGTTTTAAGTTATATTCTGTCCGTACTGCTAGGACATGTCATATACATAAAGGCACATTAGGAAACGTTTCTCTTGTAAATATTTCATTCACTGTTACAAAACGAAGAGTTATAACTAAAAACCCATCAAGCAACTTCATCTGAAAGATAAGCAGTGGAGGAGATCTAAATATCAGATAGCAAACCTTTCTCTAGAAATTTCGACAGAAGACCACAAGGATTTCATACTTGTTGAACTGCATTGCAATCATTGACAAATTAGTTTTCCTTTTAAGAAATGTCATAAAACGAAGTCTATTAACTTAAAGGTCTTTGATTCCACTGTAAAATTGTATAGTTATACAATTTTGATATCAGTTAACACACATTGTTTTACTCATTTTTCAACTTAGCAGTCTTAAACTGTTAAACAGTTTCTAGATAAAAATTACTCAGCTCAGCGGTATTCTGTATTTTTTCTGTATGTTATTTCTTTGAATTCTCTACATCTTACCCTTTAAAATAAGGGAGACATTAAGACGTTTGTCAAAAGAAATGTCAATTTAAACCAGCAACGAATTAAAAAAATATCTATTTACATACTACAGTCAACGCTCGATATAACGACCGTTTCCGTCCTACAGAAAACGGTCTTTATAACGAGTGATCGCTGTAAGAGGTAGAGCATAGAGTATATTGAGATACAGTTGGGGGTTTTCTCACCGGTCGTTATATTGGGATGGTCTTTATAACGTGTGGTCGTTATAACGAGCGTCGACTGTATTATGAAATAGGTGTAAAAAAAATCTATTAAGAAAATGTTCAACGCAGCTCTAGATTAGGTAGTGCTATAATTTTGAAGTTAATTTTATTACATTGTAAAGTGTAGGGAAATTATATGCTACTCGGAAAATATTCAAAAACTATGGAACAGAAATTGCAATAATGATTGTGCAAAAAGTCCGTCTTACACAGCTTTCATAACAACCTAGCAATAGGCAATCTAGTAAATTGCGACGCTTGATAACTTAGGTTCAATCGTAAATGTTGAGAAGCCTATTTGTTTAAATCAGTCGTTTAGTATACCAACTTAATCCATGAATTTTCAAAAGTAACTTTCTGAAGTAATTTTTACATTTTATCGGATACCATCAATCTGTAAAATAAATTTTATATCTTTTACTGGATGCCATTATTCTGAAAAGCAATTGGAAACGAATACATTTCAATCAGGTTGAAAGCTGATGGCAAAAATCATCTTTTTTCGAAGAACGGCTCAATTTATTATAGTTTTTTTTTCCCTCTCCTGTAAAAGATTTTTAAAAAAGATTGAGCTGCATTTGATACTAAACGCCTCAAAATGCAGCCAGAAGCTTTTAAAATTACTTATCTATTTTTGAACTGCATTTTCTTACTTCATTAGAGATTTTGAATTCTTTCCGTTACATCTTTCCCCGTGAATATGTTATTCTTTCTCCTACAAAAAGAGTTTCTTCTAGTCAAGTTGTGTGTACGACTGACCAGACTCTAACATAAACTTCTTCTGGATCTTCTTCTAATTCTCATCATGCGTTTGTGAACTGCAACTGGGGGTCTTGTGTTTGTTTTTCTGTCCTAAACGGCATTTTCTCTCTGCTGTGTGCATTGTAAGAACTTTAATGCTTAAAAATCTTTTTCTCAATACAGAAGCCTGTGAGTCAGTGTATAGATTTGTTCAAGCAGCTTCAGCTACAAATCAATTACTGCTGTATTACACCTTCAAATAGCAACATTTAAATTAATCATTGCATCAAAATTAATAATATGAATAGCAATGAATCTATTTCCTGTGTGAAATTGAAATAATACCTATCAAAGGATTAAATGAATCATTTCTCAAATTTCCAATACTAGACAAGGTGTAGTAAAACAATCTCACGAAACTATATATTATTTATAGGAGGAGGAGGAGGGGGAATATTTGGATAGATTCTTAAACGTGGAATACAATTAATATAGAAAAACAATCAACGCAATATTCTTAAACGCTGCATTCATTAACATTAACGGATCTATAAATTTTTCCCTTTGCTACAAAATATGTAGTTCCCATCCTTCCCTTCCCCCAAGAAAAAGAAAGCAATTGAATGAAAAATAGAAGTTTTGCTTCAAATTCTCTTTGGATTTTTTGCATCAAGTAATTAATTAATTAGATTGCTTGTTTTAATCTTTTTAATTCACTATTTTCATTTTTATTTGAAGATTTTTTTGACTTATTTCGCTTTGGAGAGTTTGGATTTTTCAAACTTCTGATTTTTAATTCCTCTCCCACCCCCTTATTTTACGTAAAAGTTTGTAAAAGGTGTTGAAATTTCGACACTCTTTTGGTTTGACTTAAAGGAAAAACTCTGGAATTATGTTTTAGCTTTTATAAGTTTCCCACAGGCTAAAGAATTTTCTTAATTTGGATAATCATTTAGGATTTGGCTACCATTTCGTATTTCTTGCAAGCATATGTTTCTGCAGTGTTCTTGTTTAATTTTCAAATTTTTCTTAATTTTACCTGTTTTTTCAAGTCCTTGAATTTTACTTCGCTGGCAGTTTTGTATATTAATTGTACTTCATTTTCTTTATTGTATTATTTTTTACAGATTTTGTCTGACTTAAAGGTATTTCCTCCAGCTTTCTAGGCACACTTGAGGTTTCCAAACGTAACGCAGTTTTCATGTGTCTTGTTTTTGCTTGATTGGACAATTTATTCTTTTCTGTTCAGTTTCGGTGAATCTAATACACTGTAAAAAATGAATGTTGTTTTTACAGTATAATACATCTAATTTTATAGTAATAAACTGTAAAAATTGCCAGTTTTACAGTACTAAACTAAAATTACTAACTTTGCAGTTATAAACTGTAAAATTACGAATTTAACAGTTTATTACCGTACGTTTTACAGTTTTAAATTGGAACCTGTGCTGCCAGTATTACACTGTTGTTTTTGCAATATACTACAGCTTAATTTTGCGGTAATAAGCTGCAAAACTGCTAGTTTTACAGTTTATTACTGTGCATTTAACAGTTTTAAAGTGGAACCTCGACTGCCAGTATTATACTGTAAAAACAAGTTCATTTTTTGCAGTGTACTTTTCTTAAATAAAAACAAAACATACTAGAGGAGAAGACGGGTCCTCAATTTTTCACTAGCTAGAAGGGTCCTCAATTTTTCACCTATTCACCAATGTTAAGGGACTGATACTTTCCCGTATTGGAAAAATAGAGGACGTGTCTCGAGTGGCAACTTCAAGGGGCAACAAATTTAAATGTGGCTCCAAGCATATTTAAGCACAGAATCAAAGGGTGACATGGCAAAAGAGATCATAAAGCTCCTCTTTTAGACCTTCAATTACAGAAAATATTCTCGTTGGAGCACTTGATCCCCACCACCAAAGATAACTAAAAAATGCCCTTTTACAACCTAAATTTCCAAAACTATTAGAAAGGTGGTCAAAAGCTATCGTTTCAGTTCGTAGCTCTGTATTACTAGCTTCCTTGAACTAGCGTATTGTAGGTAGAATATTTTAAACTCATTTCAAATTCTATAACGAGTTTAGTTTTAAAACAAAATTCAAATAAAAATACGAGCTGCCAAAATGCAATATTTCGTAACAGACAAATGACCCTTCGCGATGATTTCAATTGTTTTACAGGACAGGGTAACAATTATAGTGTTTTTTACGATCCCTTATCAATCGTTTGATCTGATAAAGGTTCTTCACCTAGGCAGGTTGTGAAACACAAGAGCTTCTCTTTTCGTTTTTTTTTTTTCTCAATTTTTCTCGAAACATTGATGTTTTTCTAGAATCAGTTAAAATTCTCTAGTTCGTTTAATTCCTAAATTAAGTGTAAGTAAAAGTACGAGCCATGTAAACGATCATTCACTTGGAGTTCAGCTGTTTAAAAGGCATTGTAGCATTTATAGCCTTTTTTATGAGGCCCTAATAAATCGCTTAATCTGATAAAGGTTCTTCACCTGGGCAGGTTGTGAAATGCAAGAATTTTTTTGCCGAATTTTCTCGAATTTTTAATGTCTGCATTATCTTTAAGACAACGTTTCCTCAAGGGACAAATCGCAAAATGAACTTTTGTAATACGTAGACAGTTTCTGGTTGAGAAATATAAAAATAGTAAAAAAAAAGAAGGGTACACAGATAATAAACGTCTTAAGAGTAATTGAAAGCCATTGCAATTTTTTTGACATTTTTCTCCGATGTGACAGCGATTTTTCGTCATCGTGTTGCAAGGCAAAACTTGCCAGATTTCACAATTTCCCCGCTATCCCCAAGTCGCGTGAGAAAAATTCGCCAATCGTCAAATGTTTTGGCCAGCGTTGAATCCTGTTCAAAAAAGTAAAAATAAAAAGTAGTAAAAATAAATTGGTTGAAAACGAAACTGGTGAAAACTGGTCACGGTCGTCATTCCAGATGGGATGGCGGCGGGGGACAATTAAAGGCCCCAGAGGAATGAGGTTTACAATCAGGAAATTGCGCCAATGCGAAAATGGATTATCTTGTCAGTCGAATTCCTCTAGTTGAAAAGTTAGTCCACTGCCAGAGGAAATTCCAAAGAAGAAAACCGCTTTACTCGAATGGATTGTTTGTTGCAAAGAATTGATTTCTCAATTTCGGCGCAATCGTATATTTCAGTGAGCATCATTATTGCTTTTCAAGTTCAGAAGCTATGAGTAAAATTTAGGAATTTTAATGCATAATGCGCTTACATTTTCAGAATCCTACTAAAAAGAAACAATATTGATTTCACTATCTACGTATAAAATTTAACTCTAAGCTTACTCCACTGGAAGTAACAAATTTAGTATTTTATAATCAAGAATATAGTGAAAGTAATTCAGTTCATTTCACTGATCCTGAAGGAAATTGCACCAAAGAAAACCGCTTTACACAAATGAAAAATATAGCAAAGGATTGACTTCCCAATTTCACTATAATTGTTTGTTTCAGCTAACATTATTAATGATTTTCAAGTACAGAAACTGTCAGTAAAATTCAGAAGTTAAGCGCAATTTATATTGCATTTCAGTTTTAAATATCAAATCAAGTAAAAAAAAAATATATTCATTTTTACCATCTATGTGTGCGAGTGGGTTAAAAACTGACCTTAGAGGAAGTATTGAAGCTATTATTTCAACTTTCGAAAGAAAAGCCATTAAAAGACAAATTTTAACTATAAAAGTTTACCAACTCAATTATGTACTTTATTTCATTATTTTTTTTAGGTGTTTTTTTTTTTTTTTTTTGAGGCAGTTTTTCGGTTTCTCTCTTAAATATGATGTTTTTTTTTCTTTATAAAGAAATTAATTGAATATTATATTTTAAAACTGCTAAAACTTATCAAGATAACTTGCAACAAAAAAAAAAAAAAAATGAAACTGACAAAAATTGTCCAAAATGGGAGATCTTCTCCCTCTTCCCAAATACTCACTTACTTCAAAGTTCCTAATAATCATTTAGCTAGTTATTGACATTTATGAACTTAGTTTTATTAAAATGCAGCTCTAAAATAACATTACTGATCAGGATGTTTTTCTTTGTTTAAATATTTTACTATTTATTTATTCATTGATTGCCGTTTTCATATTTCTGATGAAAAATGCCAACTTTTTCGCAACTTCTGTGAAATAGCTTCAATTTTAGATGATTATTAAGTTGATTCTTTAAGAATGTTTTGTGTTATTTATTTAAGTAGAATTTTAGAGTTCTCTTTAAAAAGTGAACAGAGCAAGGATAATTTTACTATCTACTTTTTTAACTTGTAAGTTAGAAAAATTCTTTCTATCACAAGAGTTTCAAAACATAATGATTTATTCAAAACTGCAGTAAAGAAGAAAAGCGTCAATTTGGAATAAAGTTAATTTCTCCCTATATCATGTGAATATAAAAATAATTAAGGTAAAAATAAAATTTCATGTGCAATATCAAAATTTTCAACAATAAAAAAAAAGAAAGGAGAATAATTAAGTTGAGCAGTGATTTTTTATCCAAATTGACAAACCATTACAGCATATTATTATTACTAAAACATTTTACTCAAAATATCGTACAGAAAAAAAATGTTTTAACAGTCCCTGAGGCAAAAAAAAAAAAAAATACCGAGAGTTAAAGTTGAAAATACTTATTACAGTTCAATTCTTAACTATACATAAAGAAGTAATTTATGACTTAAATTTGCTTCCTTCAAAAAAATGTGTACAAATAAGAACAAAATACTTTAATGTTTCTTTTTTTTATTCAGATGTATATGCATACAAAAACTTCTGAATTAAAATTATCTTTCTTTTCCAATATGTTTTTAACGAGTATAAATATGTAAATTATTGTTTTGAACCTGCATAAAAACTAAAAATACATGTAACGTAGTTTTAAAAAGAATGTAGCGCAATGTAGAGCTTTCCACGAATGTCGGAATCCAGCAAACAAAAGGGGCCGGATATCTGATATAGTGTATCCGACAAAAACAATGTCCGATGCATTCGCAGATCATAATAATTTTTTTTTTTAAAGTGCTTTTCTATGTGTTTTTCTTTTTTTTTTTTCAAATCAGTGCTTAATTTCTATTTCAGTCCTCGTAAGTTCTGTAAATGTAAGTTTTAAAATGTCATTTCATTTTATGGATTCGAACAATTTGCTAAAAATCTTAGGAAACATAAAATCTGATACTTTACGTCGAATTACGCTTTATCAAGCACTGTAAATGTAAGTTTTAAAATGTCATTTCATTTTATGGATTCGAACAATTTGCTGAAAATCTTAGGAAACATAAAATCTGATACTTTACGTCTAATTACGCTTTATCAAGCACTGTAAATGTAAGTTTTAAAATGTCATTTCATTTTATGGATTCGAACAATTTGCTGAAAATCTTAGGAAACATAAAATCTGATACTTTACGTCTAATTACGCTTTATCAAGCACAGTTCACATGAACTTAAATTTTGTTTTGAAAAAATGTTTTCATGTGCTCTTTTTTTTTTTTTTTTTTTTTGGCAAATTAATACTTACTTTCTGGACAGCGCTTGTAAGTACTGTTAATGTATGGTTTAAGTTGTCCTTTTTTTAAAAAAATTTAAACAATTTACTGAAATTCTTCGGAAGCATGACATTTGATAGATTACATACAGGGTGTCCACTCCAATCGTGGACCAATAGCTAATTTCTAAACCGTTAGAGATAAGCATATAGTTTATTTAGGAAAAAATCTCCAAATTACGAAAGGAATTTTGGGTCCATTCAATGTTTTTCAAAAAATCAAATTTTGAAAGAGTTACGAAATTTAAATTTTTATACAGCCCCCCAGTCCTATCAATCATATTTAGTAAAACATTCTTGACACTGTAACGTTTAAAACTAAAAAAAAATCACTCTTCTACGACAAAAATTGACCGAGTTATGACGTTTTGAAAAATCAAGATTTTGCATTGTTTCATGACGTCATCGAGAGATCGCTTTAGGGACCGTATGCGAAATCCTTCAAAATCTTGATTTTTCAAAACGTCATAACTCGGTCAATTTTTGTCGTAGAAGAGTGATTTTTTTTTAGTTTTAAACGTTACAGTGTCAAGAATGTTTTACTAAATATGATTGATAGGACTGGGGGGCTGTATAAAAATTTAAATTTCGTAACTCTTTCAAAATTTGATTTTTTGAAAAACATTGAATAGACCCAAAATTCCTTTCGTAATTTGGAGATTTTTTCCTAAATAAACTATATGCTTATCTCTAACGGTTTAGAAATTAGCTATTGGTCCACGATTGGAGTGGACACCCTGTATAATTGCGCCTAATACAGCGTCACTTATGATTTTTATTTGCTATTTTCTTTATTAAAATGCAGTTTCTTCTTTAATTTTTCTGTGACAGTAATGTATGCTTTACTTTTCACAGAAAAGCTAATTTTAGGCCCCGAATCCCTCCATTTCCTCTTTTCTTCGAAAAAGTGAAAATTATACACGATTGCTGCGAATGCGATGGACCATCGCTCTTCACCCATTCTGCTCTTAAATAGTTTTCACTCTTTAAAGTACCCGGATCTTGACATTTGCCTTCAGGAGAAACGGTAAGGCATGGCCTTTGTGCATTCAGGAATAGCATGAGGATAGTAGGGCAGCGCGAGCTAAAGGCCTCAAAACCTAATGCAACTTCGACACCTGTTCCTTCTTGTAGTTATTTTTGGAAATAGGGATAGCTTTTATATATATAATACAAAGTGAAACGTTACGGAGGAGGAATTAGTTGTAGATACACAGTGGCCAAATTCAATTGATTCGCAACGGCACTAAGAAAGAAGTTTTCCGATTCATTAGGCTCAGTTGTTAAAGTGACAGCCAAACATCAATAGCACTATATCCATTTTAAAACATAGAACTTTATATTCAGAAAAAGAATTAAATTATTTTCGTAGATGTTTTCTATTTTTCGGTTTTTCGGAAAAATAGATAGCATGTTTAAGAGATTGTCTTTCATTTGAATTAAAACATGCAACTAATTTCCCCCTGGTACGGCATATTTAAAGTTTCCTGAAGTTGACAATGTATTATGCGTCTCATTTTAACTCCATGATTAATGGCACTCAAATTCAATGACACCGTCAAAACATATACATAAGTTTATTTTATTTAATTTAAGCATAAGTTAAACACTGCGTTAAATAAATACAGTTCAATATTACCAAATAAAAACAGCTCATTTTGTCAAAAAAAGAAAGAAAGAAAAAGTCGTCCGAATGTCAGAAAAATAAAATTTAAGGGCTAATTGTCTTTTATTGAAACATAGGTCAACCTTTCTGTTTCAATCAAAATTGATTTATTTTTTTCCCAAACTAAAAGAGTCTAGTTCCGTTTTCTTTAAGAAAAAAAAAACACTTCAACTTTATTTCACCGAAGTAAACTAACAAAATTCTGTTCTAAATCAAGAAGAATATATATACTTCCACAATACATACATTTTATCTCACGAGTATAAAATTTTCAGGATTGGCCAAATTTTTAAAAACCCCCAGTATAAAAAAGAGAAAGAATGAAAAAAAAAAATGAAACGAATACACGGAGGTGGTTACCCCCCCCCCCTCTCCTTTTACTTTTAACTGTATTTTAGTTCTAAAATCTAGTAAAAATAGTGATTAAAATTAGGGATGCACCGATAAGAAAATTGGCCAATTACCGACTACCGATTAATCCCAGATAATTTTTGTAAGACTACAAATTCCCGATCAGTTTTTCTTATAAAATTTTGATATATGTGTCAGCTTTAGAAAAATTATGGAAATTGTTATGCTTTTCATTCAACTGCTGTAACAGGACCCTAACCTGGAGGTGACATTAGGGGACAATATGCCCGATACCTTACCTTTAAAGTCACACGGGAAAAAAGTGAAATTCGGGGTTAAGTCAGCAAAGGCTTCTCCTTTAACATTAATAATGATCTTCTGAAATGGCGTTTCGGAAACTTCAATTTCTAAAAATTTATGGAGAATAGTAACGACCTCCATTCATCTCCCCAACGTTCTCAAAGGTGGCTTACAATCGTATTTTTAAGACTTCCAGTTCGAAGCGTTTCCTAGAAAGATCTTTAAACCCCATCCCTATCGCTAACATCATTGAATGTTGCCTAAAATTGCAATTTTAAGATTTTAACTTCAAATAGTTTCCTGGGGAAAGCCTCCGAACCTCGACTCTAACATTAGGCATTCCGAAATTGAGTTTTCCGAACAGTTCCGAATCATTTCGAGACAGTTTTTTTTAGCCCCCTTCCTTCCCTATTTTTAAAAACTACTTGGGAAAGAACCTCCGAAATCCTCTTCGTAACATCATCGAACATCATCTAAAATTGCGTTTTTGGAAATTCAGTTTCGAAAACTTACCAAGTACAAGTCTCTGCTTCCATCCCTTCCTCAAACGTTATCAGACACTCCTTGCAAATGTATTTTTAACACTTCTGTGATGAATTAATTCCGTGCGAAGGGGCACCCAATCCACCCCCAGCAGCACCAAAGATCATCTAAAGTGGGATGTTTTTAGAACTTCTTTTTCAGAAGTTCCGAGGGGAAATTTCAAATCCCATCCCCCACATTCACCACAGAAGGGACGGTATTGCATTTATTAAAACTTTAGCTCCGAACATTTTACTGGGTAAAGTCTCCCAATCCTGTTTTTCTTATATTATTGTACAGGGTATTTTTCACTTTTACTTTCAATGTTGAAACAGTTAGGGCAGGAGTTCCCAAACTGTGGTCCGTGAACCCCTCGGGGGTCCATAAACCCTAAGTAAGGAATCCGGGGCAAACTTCAGAAAAAAAGGTTTTGAAAACTTTAAATGGTGAATTAAATGCTTTTGTATTTGAAAAACAGAATTTTCAATTTAAAGTATGGAGTTGTCTTTTGAGTATTACATGTATACTAGGGCATGTCATAAAAATAAAAGTTTTTTTTTTTCGACTTGGTACACGCACTTTCCTATGTATTCACTCATTTTGAGTTGCTTGGTACAAAAAAAAGTTTTTGGAAAAAAATTTTAGCTACCGGGAAAACGCAATTAATCCGGTGTTTTTTTCAAAAAATTCACTATTTTCAGGTTGAATGCGCAATATAGCTGCGGGAGTTTTAAAAAAGACTGTTCTTCTAACTTAAATGTATGTTTTCAACTCTAATGAACATACTTTCCTTATAAAAAATACAGTTAAATATACATATCGTCTCTTTTTGTTTTTAAAAAGAGCAGAAACTATCGGTAATCGTTCCTACTGAAACGGGTTACGCTTCTGGTCAATCGACACCGCTGTCTTCGTTGGGCAGTCAGCTGTTCAGGGGAAAATGCCACCTGCATCTGGGGAAGTGAAGGTTCTCCAGATGCAGGTCCACCCCCCCCCCCAATATCCCCATTTTGCTAATTAACGCTCCCCCCCCCCCCCCCCAAGATAACTTTTGACCAGCAGACGCGTTTTCACTTAAATGTCTCTCATCCTGCCGAAGATTTTCAGACAAAAGGCAAATTGAGATTCTCTTTTTTGTTTTATTAAAGGATGGATTGATTTCCACTAAAAACCTGGAAAGCAAAATACACTAATAATTTTAAACATCGAAGAAGTCGGACTTGCAGTTCGACTCTCCCGGAAGCTAGTGCGTCGTGTAATATTATGATTAGAGGAAATACCCTGGAAGTTTTAAAGTATAGCTGTACGAAGTAAATGAAACTACCTTGATATTAGTAGAGAGGCCGTTATTTCAGTCATGTTTGCTGTGTCATCAACCGCGGCAGTTGCTATCATATATAGCCTTTTGGGTAATCTTGTGAAGGCAGGGCCATCTCGGTGAAGATAAAAAACATCTTATGTGCAATAGCAAAAGGGTGTTTCATGCGAAAGAGCATGTTATGAAGCACTCAATAGCAGAGGAGAGTTCCAATCAGGATTGGAGTAATCGCCGATTACGTAATCGTAATCTGTGTAATCGATTACAATTTTTTGTAATCGTAATCATAATCATAATTTGGAAATGAGACTCTTGTAATCGTGTAATCGTAATTTTAATCAAGTATTTCTTGCGTAATCGTAATTGTAATCTAACTTTAAATAATCGTAATTTGGTCTTGTAATCGTGTAATCCAGACTTGCTGAAAGTGAAAGCTTCTAAGTTGCGTTTTTACAATGTTATGGGGAAAAGATAAGGATTCTATCTAGGCCCCCGAGAAAAAGTACTCCAGGGAAGGAGCGTGTCCTTTGTCTGGGGGGTCCCGGTTCAATGCAAGCTTCAGAAAGACAACAAGCTTTTTCGTGCTCGTCGTCATAAAGCGAGCCCTGACGTAAGTGCTTTGCAACCTCAGGCGCATAGACCGATGGACCAGACCATCCCTCCTGATTTTTAGGATGGGTCATCAATTTTCCCTTTCATCAGCTCTCAATGATAGCTACGAACGAAGCTGTTCTACCCCCGACGAGAACAGTAGTATCAAATTACTAACACGTACTTTTCGGCTTAACACTACTCTATACCCAGGGCCCTCTAAACCAGTGCTTCCCAACCTTTTTGAGCTCATCGCCCCTTCAAGA
Organism: Uloborus plumipes; assembly: GCA_038373865.1. NCBI lineage: Eukaryota > Metazoa > Arthropoda > Arachnida > Araneae > Uloboridae > Uloborus > Uloborus plumipes. The sequence goes on along the minus strand of JAXGGA010003277.1, from coordinate 87,526 downwards.
TGCTGATTGTCAACTATAGCGCCCCCTCCTCCCTTTTCTTCTTCGAAAAAAACCATAAGTTGGCGCAAGTGAACATCGCGATATTATTAAAAATTTTAATGCGTAATTTTAATTTGAAGTAAAATATACGCAATAAAGCAATTATAACCAACGAATTTTAAACTAAAATTTTAATTAATGAATAAAATACCTTTATTTTTTTCCTTTCACAAAGCGAACTGATATAGCATTTGATTGGTAACATTAAACTAAGATCATTGACGTACTTTTCAAAAAACAGAAGTACGTTTTTCAAGAAATTATTTTCTTTTCTACCTTGGAATCTGGGAGAATTGAAATTATTGAAACCAAAAATTTGAAGGAAAATAAGATGAAAATCTGAAAATTCATAAAATGGACAATGAATGACAAAATACCTAAGGTTCAACCGAGGTGCAAGGAGGAACCTCTTGAACTTTAATTTGTTTCTTTCTTAACTTGTGATTAATGGTTTGAACCTTGAGGGTATACGCCCAAAATGTCGCGGCCGAAATGTCGCGGGCCAAAATGTCGCGGCCAAAATGTCGCTGGGAAAAAATGTCGCGGGCCAAAATGTCGCGGGTCAAAATGTCGCCGGGCCAAAATGTCGCCGGGCCAAAATGTCGCGGTCTAAAATGTCGCTGGTCAAAATGTCGCCGGTCAAAAATGTCGCTGGGTCAAAATGTCGCGATCTAAAATGTCGCTGGTCAAAATGTCGCCGGTCCAAAATGTCGCGAGCAGAAATGTCGAAGGTCCAAAATGTCGTGGGCCAAAATGTCGCCGGTTCAAAATGTCGTGTGTCTGAAATGTCGCCGGTCAAAAATGTCGCGTGTCCAAAATGTCGCCGGTCAAAACTGTCGCGTGTCCAAAATGTCGCCGGTCAAAAATGTCGCGGGTTCAAAATGTCGTCGGTCAAAAATGTCGCGTGTCCAAAATGTCGCGTGTCCAAAATGTCGCCGGTCAAAAATGTCGCGGGCAAAAATGTCACCAGTTCAAATGTCGTCAGACAAAAATGTAGAAGATCCGACATTGATAGTACCAAAAATTAAATTATATGAAAAGGCTTTTTTGCACCAAATTAGCAAAAGATTGCTAATTGCTGTTGATGAACGTGTGCGTTAATGATAGAATGGACTAAAATTTTTGAAAAATACTAAAAAACAAGAAGTTCTGTCAAGAACTAAACGAGCCTACTTTCCCGTACATCGACATCGGCATTCTAGCATCTGATCATTATTCTCTTGATTATCTAAGACTAAAAATTATGTCAAACATACCTTTAAAAGCAAAATATACCTCTCTCATCAGATGAAATAGACACATAAAAAGTAAATAAATGAATAAATAAAGTTTTGTCGCACCTTTTAAAGAATGTAACTGTTACAGTTCTTCCGTAGAAAAATTCCTCAATTGTTTTCAAAAAAAAATTAAAAGTACAAAGTACATCAAAACACATTTTATCAAAGAAAGAAAAAAAATAAAGAAAAAAAAAGAAAAAAAAACTCGTCCGTTGATAAAATGTCTCGAATTTCACTTTTAATCCGTTGCCAGTTGTTAAATATAAATTAAGAATAAAATGCCCTAGTGAATGAAACATTTTTGTTACAAAAAAAAATCGTCTGCCAAAAATAATAATAATAATAATAATAAATTCAATAAAACAAATGAATAAATAAACAAAAAATCGTCTGCACAGTCAGTCATTTTTTTCGGACTGTTTACTCAAAAGTTATTAGGGGTGACAGCTTGCTTGAGCGGTTCAATGTTGAATGAAAAATTGTTCAAATCGGAAATGTAAATACGGGAATGAAGTATCCTTGAAAAGTTCTTTCCAACAAAAAAAAGTTTGTTCAAATCGGACTGTTCATTAAAAAGTTAATATCGCGGGACCGGTTATTTGAACGGCTCAAAGTTGAACCAAAAATTGTTCAAATCAAAAAATCAAATATGGGAATGAGCTGTACTCGCCGAGATCTTTCCAACAAAAAAAAAATTGTCCAAATCGGAATGTTCATTCAAAAGTTATTAGGGGGGGACAGACAGACAGACCGACAGACCGACCGACACACAAATTCCCCATCTCAATACCCTACTTTCAAATTTTTAATTTTTCGATATTCATTTTACCTCTTTATTTTTTTAACTTGGCGATATTTTTTGGACTTGGCGATATTTTTTTTAACTTGGCGATATTTTTTGGACTTGGCGATATTTTTTCGATGCATTAAGCTACTTTTAATACTTTTTTCGTCTTTCTTTTATTTTTAACGGGAAAGTAGGCTAAAAATTACCCTTTCGGCTTGTAACCGTTTCGAGCGTTTTCCAAGAAACAAATAGTTATCAAACAAGCGTCCGTTATTTATTTACAATAGCTTATTTCACCGTGACTCGCTATCTACCAACTTAAAAACGAATAGATTAGCAGCTCAAGCCAAGTTTAATTGATATCGAAAGGAAAATTTATGTGTTAAAAAAGAAGTTGAAGAAATGTGAAATGAATAAGACAGATATACAATGTTTGACATTTGTTTTTGTTAAAAATTTCTTACATGATCGAAAGCAAGTCTATATAATTTAAATGATAGAGGTGTTTTTATTTTCTTCTTCATAAAATGTGTAAAAGAAAGTATTGGATCAGTGAAAAATTGTCAATTTGGAAGAATTTACACGTTCTGATGTGTGCTGAATTCAATTTTATCGTTTATTTTTTTAAAGGAAAATGTGTAAGTGTGTATCTGCGTGACCCATTTTTTGGGGGCGACTCTACCACAAAACTTACTGCGTAAATTGGAATGAAATTCGGTACATACATATACCAACGAATATGTAGTGCAGTGCTGATTGGTTTTTGCCGCTAGTTCTTCCAAGTTTTTACATGCAAGAATGTAATGGAACGTTTTCAGCATAGCGTGATTACTATGTCTGAAGAAGGTTCAGACGAAATCAAATAAAAATTGGCCCATAGGAAGCCTTCAGAAGATACGCCACATCAATTGAACTTTTTATTTTTCATTATTTGCATTATTTGTGAGTGATGTATATCAAGAAGTAATGCAAGTATTCAGACAAAATTTTGTTTGTAGAAGAATCTTAAAGGTAGAGATGCTTATTCATTTCTGGCGTTAATCAGCTCAGTTATAGTACTGTACCTTCGTAAAATCAGTATTTACATGTGGAGTTGAATATAATACCATTTTTTCTCTTGAAATTTCACCTCCCCTTCCACCACTTAGTTGTTACAAAGAAAGCAATAATTACATGAACTAATTTGATTTCAAACGTCCCCAAATAACTCTTAAAGAAAATGTTCTAGAAGAAAATTGCCGGCTACGCGGTGATTAAACGTTATTCCGTTTTTGCAAAAGGAAAAAAAAAGCCTTTACAGCAAATTTATTTGTTTAATTTCTTTGTGTGAAAAAAAGAAATAATCCTAAACATACTTTAAAAAAAACTAAAAAATACGCTTTTAGAGTAAATCAAATTCAAAAGAAGATTTTGAAAACTGTTGAATATCCGCTAAGTTTGCTTGCACTTATAATATGCATTTTGTGGACGATCGATGCCCTACTCAGAACTAATGGCAAATGCACTTATTATACATCAACATGCAATATATTTTAGCCTTTAGTAATAATAATGGTTTTTAACATATTACTTTTACGTTTGTAAAGAACGTGAATTTTATCTTTGACTCACAAGGGGACCTTACAGGTTATCACTCACCGATTTTGATGAGTTTTATATATTACTAGCAGTACCCGCACGGCGATGCCCGTGCAACAAATGTAAAGGAAGTTAACTAAATAAAGTTTAATTCACTCTAACCCTCTAAAGTAAAATTATTATATTTGATTCAAATGTGCTCCCCAACCTTTTGAATTCCACTAAAAGTCATATTAAAGTTTAAATCAATTCGCCAAATAAACGTTTCAATGGAACTTTTGAGATAACTGTAGTGGCAAGATTTTCGAAAACTCTCAACGAACACAGCAATTTTGCCCTTGAAGTTTAACATAATCCACCGATTTAACCGTAATTTCAATGTAAAATTGGTCGCCAAATTTAAATTTATTAACATAGGGAACCGATTGTGTCAGGTAGCTCAGCCTCAACCATTCTTCCATGATTTTAATGTGAACATTAAAAGGCAAGAAATATAATGTCTTTCGCACCATCTCTTTGAAGTGATTACAATCTATAACAGTAACCCTCAAATAAGCAAGATTTCCCTGGCTGGGAGGTTTGGTAAATTTCTCGATTGTTGACAAACTTTACGACACCAAATACGAAGGGTAACTAAATAGCGGTGTTACCGAAAATGTCAGAATGGAACTATTATTGTAAAAAATTTAATAATGGCGGCATTAAATACATGTTTTAAACATGCAATAAAATACTTTTTAGACTGCAAACAACTACTGTTCCTTCACAGAGCGTTTTCTTTTTCTTTAATTTGGAGAAAGAAGTGTTTCACTGGCTGGGAGGTTTGGTAAATATCCCTATTGTTGCCAAACTTTACCACGCCAAATACGAAGAGTAGCTGATAGCCATCGCTAATTTTTTAACAATAATAGTTCCATTCTGACATTTTTGGTAACACCAAATTTTGAGGAATTCAACTGAATAAATTTAAATTCCCTCCGACCCCTCTGAACTAAAATTATTATATCCTTTAGTTCAAATGCGCTCCATCTTTTAAACTCCACTTAAAGTCATGTTAAAGTTTAAATCAATTCGCCAAATAAATATAAGAGACAGAAAGTTAAGTAAGTAACAGGAGATATTAATTAATCAAATTGAATAAATTTTCAAAGTTTAAATCTATACGCAAATTTAAACCACAAAGTAACTTCAGGGACAAAAGAGCAGCTGATCAGGAAAATGGCTCTAGTGTTTCAGTCCTGCGTACAGAGTTAGGCCTTGAAAATTAATTAAATTTGATTAATTAATACCTCCTGTCCTAATTAACGGACAGAAACGTGCTAAAACTTTTCTTTTTCAGAAAAAAAACCTTTTCCAGCGATACATAATGTTTTGGGGTGTGAGAAGGTTTTCTCCCCTCAATTATGGCGGATACACCAAAAATGAGACTAATTAATTAATTTAAAAATAACTAATTCGAAATTAAAAATTTGGCCTTCGAGGTGCACGAGGGCGGGGTACGTTCGAGTTTTTGAGCCAAGTTTCAGATTTGTAGGTGCTGTGGGGGCTTCTGGCCAGAGGTTACAAACGTACAAACAAACGAACACCGTCATCTTTATATATATAGATGTAGAGGGACCCACCCTAAGTATTTTAGCAGAAATATATTCCTCAATGCGCCTTAGTTTTTGAGATATAACGATCCAAAATTCAGCTCGAAGTTGTTACAGAGGTACGGTTGATCAGTGGGCACAACAGCGGCCGTAGCCCAGTGAGCAAGGTCCCCCAGTACGACCGCTGGAGGTCTGGGGATCGAGTCCCGTGAATTAACAATATTAAAAATCGAAAAAAAAAATTTCTTTTCTAAAAGAATAAATAAATAAAATAAAAATGAATAATTAAATGTTTTTCCATTAACTATCGAATTTTTTTCGATATTAAAGAAAAGAAAAAAAAACATCACGGGACTCGATACCCAGACCTCCAGCGGTCGAAGTGGAGGACCTTGCTCACTGGGCTACGCCCGCTGTTGTGACCACTGCTCAACCGTACCTCTATAATAACTTCGAGCTGAACTTTGGATCGTTATATCTCGGAAACTAAGGCGCATTGGGGCATATCCTTTTGCTAAAATACTTAGGGTGGGTCCCTCTACATAATATATAAAATTCATCAAAATCGGTGAGTGACAACCTGTAAGGTCCCCTTGTCAGAGTTACATACCTACAAACAAACAAACAAAAAACAAACAAACCCACATGTGAAACTAATAAAAGCGTATTAAAAAGGAAGAAATTTAGCGTTCCTGGGCCCTAAGTACAGCCCTGAATAAACTATGGCATTATTTTGGTACTTAAATAATTTAAGCGTTAGAAGAAATCAATTTAGTTACATTTTTGTAATAAATTAAGCTAATTTTCTAAACTTTTACGTTTAAAAAAAGTTACTAAACAGGTGTATTTATCATATTGTGATAAGCTTATTAGTAAAATTGAGCTACATAATTAAGCTGCATTGAATTTGTGAATTGCTGGAAACATTAAATCTGTACTATGCACTTAGTGTCATTTAGGAACGGCTATATTTTGGACTGGAAACATTTTGGACCGGCGGCCTTTCGGACAGGCGTTATTTTGGCCCGGCGACATTTTGGCCCGGCGACCTTTTTGACCGGCGACATTTTGGCCCGGCGACTTTTTGAACTGGCGACATTTTGGACTGGCGACATTTTGGACTGGCGACATTTTGGACCGGCGACATTCTGGCCCGGCGACATTTTTGACTGGCGACATTTTGGCCCGGCGACATTTTTGACCGGCGACATTTTGACCCGGCGACATTCTGGCCCGGCGACATTTTGGCCCGCGACATTTTGGGAAGACGATATTTTGGACCAGCGACATTTTGGCCCGCGACATTTTAGCCCGCGACATTTTGGCTCGGCGACATTTTGGACCGGCGACGTTTTGGCCCGCGACATTTTAGCCCGCGACATTTTGGCTCGGCGACATTTTGGACCGGCGACATTTTGGCCCGCGACATTTTAGCCCGCGACATTTTGGCTCGGCGACATTTTTGCCGCGACATTTTGGCCCGCGACATTTCGGCCGCGACATTTTGACCCCAAACCAACTTTGAGCAACCGGTTTCGTACATGTTTACAATTTCGGTTTTCGCTACCCTTTTATTACTACTCTTTTCTCTTCTAAGTACCCATCTCCCCCTTACCGCCCCTTTGAGGAGTTAAATCGCCCCTTTGGGGCAATTGCTCCAGGTTGGGAACCACTGCTCTAAACAGTTGCATGGTTTTTATTTTTTCCCTTTTTCTTTCATTAGCGAAAGAGGAGGGAATTTTGCAAAAGAAGAGGGAATTTGCAACTGTGCTTAAGTTATCATTTAGTATGTATTTGCAATACAGCACTCTGGTGACTTTTTTTAAAATATTTTCACACATAATTTAATCTTAAGTTTATGCTTTACACTTCAATGCTGATATTATTTTTAATCATTAAGTATGTTAAAGATGAAAAAATTGTGTATTTACATATTTTTAAGATATTTCTTATGAGTAAGATTAAACGCCTATGATTTATTTTAAAGTATTTCTTGTCTTTTTGTGCTTTGAATAATTTCAATATTTTTTATATTTATGTTCATTATTTTAATTTCATGATTTTAGTGGTAATTACACTTCAGTATACTTTAATTTATGATTTGCACAACCCTTTGCAATCTTGCGCTCATTGAAACAAAAATTTTATCCATGCATTAGGTATGAAAAAGGTTAAATTTTATAAGAATACTAGCTGCCAGGGCAGCTAGATTAGCTTCCTGCGGCATGCTGATGCATAACGTCCCCCCTCTCTAACTTTTACCTCATTCTGAAATTATAATATTCGATATAATTTAATGTTCATTCGATTTCAAGACATACCACGCACGTGGCCCGGCGTTGCACGGGCACTTCGTGCCCTGAAAGTAGTGAGAAAAAAATTTAAAGAAACTACTCCCCGCCAAGGCGGCTCGCTTACAGGCGCTTCACGCCTTTACTTTTTTCCTATATAAAAAAATCATTCGAATTATTGAGATGCTTCACGCCTTCAAGATGGTGAGGAAAGTTTCAGTAAGTTCAGGTCGCTGAAAGAAAAAAAGCAGACATAGATACTCAGTTTTTAATATAAGTAGATGGCTCTTCAACAAATAAATGTAGGGCCGTGGTGGCCCGATCGGTAAGGCATCGGACTCGGGTCCGAAAGGACCCGGGTTCGATTCCAGCCGATCAAAGATCCACCGTCTTGATTAATGGTGACTGGGAGGCGTTAAAAATGTCGTGGTCACAAAGTCCTCCAAGTGAAACGATACCTCTGGGGGTGCTAGGGCCTATGGTTTGCTCGACCCTAGGTTCTGGTTCAAAATTAAGAACAGGGCGCTCTTCAGGGCCCTATCCCGGTTAAACCACTAAGCTGGTAGGTACGGGGGACCCTGGAGGGTGAAATAAATAAATGAAATAAATAAATAAACAAATAAATGTTTCAAAATATTACCAGTAGCTAGCGATAAAAATTCTACGTAAGTGGTCCGCTTATGAGTTTCGTGTTTGATTTAGTTAAGCCTTCATTCAAAATTCTCATTATCATTGTTATCACCGTTTCATAGCAACGACGGTTTGCAAGAATGGATTTCATATTTAATCATTTATTAGGCTTAATCGCTTTAAATTTGACTACTTATTAATTGATATCTTCGCTAATTAAAATCGTATAATTATATCAATTGAAACTAAAGAAGCTTGAAAAATTACCTATCTATCGGTACCTGGTTCGACTTTCAGTTCATTGGCGTTCAGGAGAAAGAAGCGTGACATAGAAAGATAGAAAGAAAGATAGTTAGAAAGAAAGATAGTGAGAAAGATACTCAGTTTTTAATATAAGTAGATTATGCTTGCGAATTTTATTGTTCTAATACTGATTACATTAAGACAATTTATAAATTGCAAATTTATTTTTCCTGATAATAATTTTTTACCAGAATAAATAGATGGTAATATTTAAAAATATTATAAAATATTACAAAATTTTATAAAAAATATTACTCGCTGTGCAATATTGTATAATATTTTTTAGAAGGTTTAAATTTTACATGTTTCGTTTTCCTTCCTCTTAACTGATAAGGTATAAAATTGGCGAACCAAAACTTGACACCTCCCCCTTTCAAAACTTTTGGATCCTCCTCTGTATATGTATATTTCTCACAAATCTGTAATTGTGTAATCGAAATCGTAATCGGCAGATAATAATCGTAATCGATTACATTTTTTTACGTAATCTAATCGTTGCTGTAATCGTAATAGCGATTTAGTAGAGGGCTGTAATCGTAATCGTAATTGTAATCTCAAATTTTTCATGCTCGTAATCATAATCGTAATCGATTACGTTTTCTCGTAATTGACTCCAAGCCTGGTTCCAATATCGCAAAAAGTAACATTACCGCAATTTTTGTAGAAAGCAGGAAGCACAACACTCTAACTCTTAGTCACGATGAGAACACTGGTAGCTTTCGGAGACATGCTACACTTAGGAGACATGCTACATTACATCGAAAAACTCCCCCATTACATACTTTTTAGATCTTTCTTTCTACTGGCTTCACATCAACGAGCAGATATTAAGTCATATAGTCGCAAAACTTGATGGACCAACTTCTCCAGAAAAGGAATGGATTGATACTGTAGGTAAACTCTTTTCCCAAGTTGAGTTTCTTGAGAAAAAAACAAAGTTTAAGCCAATTCAATTTTTGGAGCCCCTTGTTAATATGGACGAAAATGTTGCTAGTCAGTCGATCAGTTCCGTGGAAGGCAGAAGTATTGAAGCTCACTGATGGCGGAATTATTTCCACCCCTAATTGATACTAATTTTGTCAAATGCAAAGGCATTTTTACCTTAGTCCTCAGAGTAAAGAAGAGTAATGAGTAAGTTTTCTGGAATAGCCCAAAAGGACCCGTTTTTTATACAGGAAACTTTGTTTTTTTTTTCCCTCAAGAAAGTCAACTTGGGAAAAGAAAGTCTGTAATGGGGGAGTATTTCGATGTAATGTAGCATGCCTCCCTTCCAGTCAGACATTTAATTGAAGATATCGCTGCCAATTAGATGAAGGCAAATGTCTATACCTATGTCTTTCAATCAGTCACATAATCCTATTTCACATTACTCAGCCAGTTTTTCCTTTGTTGTCTTCTTCTGGTGTATAGTGAGTCAGGTAGCGATCTCCACGCTCTTCTGTTACGGTCTTCCTTTGATGATGCTTTTCTGAAAGCTACCGGTGTTCTCATCGTGACTAAGAGTTAGAATGTGCTTTCTACAAAAATTGCAGTAATGTTACTTTTTGCGATATTGGAACTCTACTCTGCTCTTGGGTGCTTCATAACATGCTCTTTAGCATGAAACACCCTTTTGCTATCGCATATGAGATGTTTTTTATCTTCACCGAGATGGCCCTGCCTTCACAAGATTACCCAAAAGGCTATATATGATAGCAACTGCTGCGGTTGATGACACAGTAAACATGACTGAAATAACGGCCGCTCTACTAATATCAAGGTAGTTTCATTTACTTCGTACAGCTATACTTTAAAAATTCCAGGGTATTTCCTCGAGTCATAATATTACACGACGGCACTAGCTTCCGGGAGAGTCGAACTGCAAGTCCGACTTCTTCGATGTTTAAAATTATTAGTGTCTTTTGCTTTCCAGGTTTTTAGTGGAAATCAATCCATCCTTTAATAAAACAAAAAGAGAATCTCAATTTGCCTTTGTCGGAAAATCTTCGGCAGGATGAGAGACATTTAAGTGAAAACGCGTCTGCTGGTTAAAAGTTATCTTGGAGGGGGGGAACGTTAATTAGCAAAATGGGGATCACTTCCCCAGATGCAGGTGGCATTTTCCCCTGAACAGCTGACTGCCTAACGAAGACAGTGGTGTCGATTGACCAGAAGCGTAACCCGTTTCAGTAGGAACGATAACCGATAGTTTCTGCTCTTTTTAAAAACAAAAAAGAGACGATATGTATATTTAACTGCATTTTTTATAAGGAAAGTATCTTCATTAGAGTTGAAAACATGCATTTAAGTTAGAAGAACAACCTTTTTAAAAACTCCTGCAGCTATATTGCGTATTCAACCTGAAAATAGTGAATTTTTTGAAAAAAACACCGGATTAATAGCGTTTTCCCGGTAGCTAAAATTTTTTTCCAAAAACTTTTTTTTGCACCAAGCAACTCAAAATGAGTGAATACATAGGAAAGTGCGTGTACCAAGTCGAAAAAAAAAACTTTTATTTTTATGACATACCCTAATGTATACACCTCGGCGTGTATTGCTGCAAGATTATGTATAGATAGCCAAACAGTTTTCTATTGCGACAAAACCATGCAGTGTGTCATCATGTAAATAAGAAAATAGATAATTTGATAGACATAACTTCAGACTACACCTTAAAATCTACCATCCAGGAAGATGATTACCTTACTGGATACCCAGTTTCCGAATAATGCAAAGTGCCTTGTCGGACACACCTATCAGAATTCGTGAATGCGAAAAACATAATTTTAATTCAAGATGTCAAAATTCAATTTATTATCATTATTATTATTTTTCTTTCATCATTCTTATTTTTAAAAAATTTGTGACTGGAAAATGTCAGGCTTTTTGAGAATCATCCTCCTTAAAAAATCATTGAGAAAAAACAATTCAAAAAATTAAGATAGTTTTGCTTCTTGTTTATTTAATATGAACTCATTGCATATGAAATGCTTCAAAAGTTTAATCAACTGGGCCATTCATTCCACGAGACGTAACGGGAGATTCGGAGCTGTTCTGTCAGTAGATTTTGTTATATAAATACAAATAAAATACGTTAGACTTTTTTTTTTGGTAGCAACGACAAAGATTTGTCATACGAATTAAGTGGAAAATTTAAAATTAGTTATTTGTTTAAAAATAACCAAATTTTAAGCATGAAAATGCCTGTGACGGAATGAGACTAGTATGAGTCTGTTACTGGCATTATATTGCTTATCCTTGAATCATTTTCTTTAAAACTATGAGCTTTTGATTTTCCATGTAATTCTCATGACAAATCTTAACTGTTGCTACAAGTTGGGAATTTTTTTGTTGGTAACCAACAAAAAAAAAATCCCAACTTGTTTTACTTGCATTTATGGAACAAAATCTACTGACAAAACAGCTCCAAATATACCGTTCCGTCACGTGGAATGGCCCAACTATAACTTAAATAGTCTTGTTTTAGGGCCCATAAGATAAAAGCTTAACTTGACCCATAATTTCTCTCATCTAACGAAACAGTTCAATGCATGTGCTTTATATAAAAGCAACCAATTCCAAATGTTATCCAATGGAAATATATTTCAGTTTTTAGAGCATAATGTTAAAAGAGTATGCATACGAGAAAAGAATGGAACATAACTGGAAAATTGCTAATATTTCAAAAATTATTTTTTATTTAAACATAAAATGTGCTTAAAGTTAATACTTTTAAAACTAATTTTATTCAATTATTAACATTAATTATAAACAATTGCTAGTGTTAATAATTAAGTAAAAATAATGGTGGTGCTAATTATACATTAGCTACCAGTTTGTTCGGCTCTCTTAGCTTCTCAAAGATGTTTGTTGCCTCCAAATCGGTTACTGCCTATTCCAGAATAATGCGTTTTATGCTTAGTCTCAATCGCAATGCAAACCTTCTAATATTTTCTAGAAACATCTAAAAAAAATTACCAGTACAAACTTTTTGAAATTAGGAGGAAAAGATTCTTGCACAGAAATCGAATAATGGCAGAACGAGATTCAAAGTAGGATGTTGAATGTCATTGGCAGGGTTTCATTTCTAACAAAAGAAGTGCAAGAGCTCAGCTTCCTTGAGCTCCAATGTAAATTAAGCCCTGGTCATGAGTGTCCTTAGAAGTAGTTAATAATGTTACTGCTAAACAGCAACAAATAACGGGAAAAACCTTAGTATTCTTTCTCATGTGACTATTTAATTATCAACCACATTTTCTCTCAAATATTTATTTATGTTTTTATGTCCACGAAAAGGAATATCTGAAGTTCTTTAATGCGTCGTTGGTAAGATACCTTTTACATGATGGTATTAGAATTTCTGTAAAAATAGTATGCTTTGAAGTACCTATGTTACAATCTACTGTAGGGCATACGAATTGTAGGACATCTGGTATTCTTTTTAAGCTAAAGCAAATGTAAGGAGGGCTTACACATAAATCTTAGTTCCTGTAATTAAAACTGGTTTCAATCTCGGAATTCTATTAGTTAGAAAAACTAAGCCTTATAATCGACATTTAACGGATGGAAAAGAGCTTTCGCTCCACTATAAGTAACAAAATCAACTTCTTTCAAAACTTAGAATTCAGCTTTTGTTACTCGACTATGATGTTTTTTCAAAACCCGCTGCGTTTACAGTGGCTTGCCATTTGCCAAGAAACGTACTATTTTTTTTTTTTTTTTCATTTATGCTCTAAGTCTTTCAAATTACATAAGCATCATTTTGAAATTGCTGTAATTGTACCTGCGATACCGTTTTTTTTTTTTTTTTTCCTTTCCTTTCTTTATTCCTACTTTTTAATTACAGTTTCTCACAACGCGTTGTGTCCTGTAACAGGAAAATACAAAAAGAACATCTCAAACCTCATGTCAAAGTGATTTTGAAGGAGTCCTGCCGTGCTAGACATCCTGCTATTAGATCGTAGAAAAAAAAAAAAAGCTAACGCGATTTCACTTGAACGCCTGGCCGATTTTTACTTTTCAGAAGAGAAAAAATGTACAACTTTTCCCCGCTATTCGGGCGGATGCTCCCAGATTCAGGCTATGCATAGACAGCAGGGAATCTGTAACAAGGAACTTCGAGGCAGACCTACTTCAAGGCCAAGGTCATTGGGAGGTCAATGAACCCGCAGGCACTCCATACGTCACCGGCGCTGTCGAATGTAGGACACTTGATTCCAGGTTTGTTATTATTTTTAGACACTGCTTTATGCGTTGTTACATACGGAAAAGCCTGATGGCATGCTTGGACAGAGCTCAAGGCGTTACTACATTTCGCTTTGCTTTATATTAGCTTGTCGATTTCGAATGCTACGTGAAGTTTGGATGTCAGGAAGATAATTAACGGGCTCAGCGCAGAAAAGAGCACCCTTCTGTCTTTTGTGAGTGTCAAGAAGTTTTCATTAGTACCGTTTGGACCGTAGAGTATTAAGAAGGAGAGACATCTTCTACGAATGACAACATCTAATAACTAGGGGTGAACCCCCCCCCCCCACATTCCTCCCCACTTTCCCAAAAAATCACAACCCTCTCGTGCTTTATATTTTTATTTTTACCCCTCTTTTTTATTTTACTCATTTTTTTAAATATTAATTATTTATTTTTTTAATCATAACTATCTTTTTTTACATATTATTAATTTTATAAAAGCTCGAATTATGCGCAGAATAGAATCTCCTTTTTTTTTCTTCCAGACATTACAAGCACACGCAGAAAATAAAATAATAATAAATAAACAAATAAATAAAAATAAAGAAATAAAAGAAATAATTTAAATAAAAAATAAATTAATGAATAACATTTATTAAAAAAAACGTTAATAATTTAAATTAATAAAATAAATTAACAAATCATTTAAAAAAATAAATAAATTAGTTTCAAAAATTCCCCTTCCCCAAAAAACAAAAATATTTGATGGCGCAACTTGCGCCATAATTCCTTCCTATGAGCCCTCCTGCTAATAACTGCTCAGAATTTTCACTTTTCCACCAAGATCGCAACAATATACTGGGAATGATTGTCTTGGTGATGAGACGGTAGGATTCGCTTAGTACCTTAGACCTGCTCCTTCTATGGTGATTGGAAACCACAACTCCTATGGTTCCTTTTCTCCCACAGCGTTTCGTTATGCAGGAAGAAATTTTCTGAAGCACTTTTATTTATGAATTGAAGCTTTCAATTAATTTCTGAGAAACAACTATTTCTGATGTATTGGTCTGAATTGCTCATAGTAATCGCCTTCAAAGGCTTATTATATTCTTTCTTCGAAGTTTTCGATATTTCCTTGAGAAAATAAAATTGTTAGATTGCCACTTAAAACAGCTTCGTTTTATGCCAAATTAGTTATACGTAAGCAGATTGCTCGCTATAGACTATATCGAGAGAGTCTATAGGCTCCCTATAGACTATATAGATTAGATACAAAGAAGGCCTGACTGTCTTAGAACTTTGTTTAGAAGTTTACGTGCTTTTGAGGTTCTTTATTCCTTTCCAGTAATAATAACTGCACTGCAAAAAATGACTGAATGAAATAGTATAAGACTGGCAGCCGAAGTTCCATTTTAAAACTGTAAAATGCACAGTAATAAACTGTAAAACTAGAAATTTTACAGTTTCTTACTGTAAAATTAGCAATTTTACAGTTATTGCCATAAAATTTAGCTGTATTATACTTTAAGAATAACAGTATAATACTGGCAGCAGAGGTTCCAGTTTAGAACTGTAAATTGCACGGTAATAAACTATAAACTTAATAATTTTTAGTTTATTACTATAAAATTAGCTGTATCGTAGTGTAAAAACAACATTCATTTTTTACAGTGTGTGTAGTTGCAGACGATTGATTCAAGGAGATTCTTCACTTCTGCAGAACAACTGGATGCTCTATTTTCTTCTCAGTCCTGCGAAAAAACACTGGAAAATTTTTTGATCACGCTTATTGCTAATATTTTATCTGCAAGAAATATTTTGCATGTCTAATAACCAAAGTAAGAGGAAATGAAGTGTATTCTATACAATGGCATTCATATAAGGACGTCTTTCATTGAAAGGGAGAGAAAAAATACAGCAAAAACTTTATAGAGGTGGAATGTGGGACAATGTGAAACAGTTGAGATAACTTACCTGTTACTAAATGAATAAATTGGAAATTGTTGTACATAAAGAATAAATAATGTATTTTGCAACACAACTTACGTTAAAATGTTGTTTTTCATATTTGGCAGTTATTTTGTACCTTAAACAAAGCGGAAAAACAAAGAAACAAAGAGGCGAAGTGAAAAACAAATTATTTATGCAACGAAATATTTTCTACTTCATTTTCAAAAATATTTTTCATCAACTGAAGATGTAAATAAAACAGTAAGTGCATTAATAATGCAACAATGATTTAAGATACAAATAAACTAATTAACTAGTTCATGAGAAAAAAATGAGTGAATAAAACAGCAAATGAAAAAAATTGTATCTGAATGAATGAATAAACGATAAATTAATAAGTAAAGAAATACAAATGAATTAACAAATGAAATACGGAAGTGATTTAATAACTTAATGAATAAATAAACAAAATGAACTATTTCATCTTGTTCTATTCACTTTTCTCCGCTGGCAATAGAAAAATTGCAAATTTGAAAATTAGAAATCAAAACATGCCTTCGGTTTCGGACATCAGTAGGTATCAATTAACACTTAAAGTAGAAATTTCAAGAACTTTACCATTTTATAATAACAAAAAATATTTTCGATGAACCACGAAATATAGCAATATGCGCATCAAATTTTGGATTTGGTGTGTATTACTTTTTTCAGTGATCCATAGAGCTATTTTTCCCTGGCTAGAATCAGCAATGTGTTCAGAAACTTGGTTAAAATAGTGCGAAATAGGTGGCAGTGTACAAACGATGAAAATATTTTACTATTTCATTTTGCGCCGCTCTTAGGGAAAGACGACGAATATGTATTTGGGGCATAAAATTCAAAACTAATTTGAAGTAAATAAACAGACAAAAGACAAAAAAAAATGTCTTTGACGGTAAATCTATTTCTGTAACAAACGCAGATTGATAAAATATTATGAAACTGCAATTTACCACTTGGCTTATATCTTACATGAAGGAAATATTTTTTTGTTTATTCCTAAGCAAAGTAGAAAATAATTCTGTAATTTACACCGCAATGAGTATTTACATTAAAAATAAACTTGTAATAGGGTTGTTTTCTTTTCATCAGAAAATTAAGTTGATTTAATTTTAATAATTCTTTAATGTTCGTGATTCATTAAAACCACACCAATATATCCATTCAATGAATACAGTTTGTTGATTCCTTATCTATTATATATATATAGAAAGTCGTATATATCGTCGAAGTATAATATAAAGAAAGTCGTGTTAGTTACACTATTTATAACTCAAGAACGGCTGTACCGATATGGCTAAAAATTGGTGGGTAGGTAGCTTAGAGCCAGGAGACGGACATAAGCTATAATTTATGTGTGTCAGTTACATAAATAGAAAAAAATGTCTTATTGACTAAGCCTTTTTACTAAGCCTTTTTTAAACACCTCATGGCTGAGCGACATAAAGCACACGATCTGACAGCTTCCGGAGCGCTGTAAACAGGTTGTAGGTTAGCAGTGCGTTGAGTGTTATTTGACTTTTTTGTGAAGTAAATTATAAACAAACGTGTTACTTCCCTTGAAATTTAATGTGATAAGCTCTTATAAACGATTGTCAAGAGTTTTTACGCCTCTGCGGCTGAGAGGTGGAAAGCGCTTGGTGGGATAGCTCCTGGACTGCAGTTAAAGAGGTTGTTCTTCTTTCTACTATTATATATACAAAAGTTTGTTTGGATGGATTTATGGATTAAGCAGTCGGTTGATAAACAGTCCGAAAAAATTATCTTTTTGACTATGCCTTTTTTGAGCCTCTGTCGCCGAGCGACCTAAAGCACATGTTCTGACAGCTTCTGGAGCGAAGTAAAATAGGTTGTAAATACAGAAACAATAATGAATGATTGATGTAGGTACTTAATTTTTCTTTTTTTTTTTTTTTTTGTATTTTCTAATGAAAAAAAACTTAATAAATTCAAAAATTTGCTTATTTATTGCCTTTAAGGCGGAACAGAGTTCGCCGGGTCAGCTAGTTTAGTCTTAAAGGGGACAACAAAGCAGTTTTTCAATGGTTTTGGAATCCGCAAAATTATATTATCCGCCAAAAGCGAATAGTCAAATTAAATACCATTCGCAGTTCTTTTACATAGCAAAGAAAGCTTTTCAAATTATCAGAATTTTTAGGCTGAGCACGAAATTCTTTCAGTTTTTACGTTCAGTTTTTTTTTTTTTTTTCCCGAAGAAGAAAGGACAACCTTTGCTGTAAATCTAGGTGTGTGGGTTCTCGTTTTCTGATTTCCCTGATTAAATAACTTAACAAGAAAAAAGACGGTCTGCATCGCTTTTAGCGTCCTTGTTCCTCCTCCAAACCTTGGCGAATGCAGATATGGTATCCAACTCAAACGAGAAGAAACGATTCCTTTCTCCGTACTTCATCAGCGATGATTTTTTCTCTCCTTCCCGAATGGTGTCCCCGATTCATCAAATTCCAAGCCCGAACGAAACCTTTTCTCCGTCTCCAAGTCCTAGAGCGCTTTCCTGAGTGTCTTGTTTTGTTTTATTATTAATCTTATTTATTTTCTTTTCCTTATAAGAGCTCGCATTTAACCTTGTTTTCTATCTCCCAGAGAGAGAAGGCGAAAACGAGGAATAAGTAATATTACGACAGATTTTACATTTCGAAGAAAGCAGCTGATGACTACGTAAAATGATAGCGATATTTCTTTATCTTAGGAAGTATGTGTTTTGCTTTCGACAGGTAGAACTTGGCGAAAACGAAGAATAAGTAATATTACGACAGTTTTTACATCTCGAACAAAGCAGTTGATGACTACCTAAAATGATAGCTACATTTCTTTATGTTAGGAAGTATGCGTTTTGCTTTCGAAAGGTAGAACTTAAGTAACAAGGGAGACGGATCTTTAAATATTCCTTGAGTTTTTACGACAGTAACGCTTTGATTGCGTCAGTTGTGCTTAATGAGCCTGGAAGTTATCTTTGTTCGACATTGTATACATCACACAAGTTGCTCTCGAGGATGCTTGTTTCTTCTTTTTTCCGTCATTAAAGCTTTCTGCAAGCCATTTAGTCTCATTATTTTCTAAAATGTCAACGTCTTCAATATGTGTTCTTGATTATGACTCTTTCGTGTCAAAATAGTAATAGATCAAAAACTACGAAGCGAAAAATAAAAGCCCTTGAATTTTTCAAACATAAAGAAAAATTTCTGAATTAAACTTCTAAAGTGAATTGTTTTCAGGTTTTCTTGCCTACCCCAGGATATCCTAAGAGATGGACCTTTCAGGGTACCTATCCTCAATTCAGGAATGATGGATCACTTCCTCATTTCTACGGATCACATACCCCCAGTACGAGTAATCCCTACAAAAAAAAGGGGGGAGGGGAGAATATCAAAAACTCCTTAAAAGCATCTCCAGAAAATTTCAGTTCTTGTGAGCACATCCTTAAAGGCAACCATAAACCTTTATGTCAAAAAAATAATTTAGCAATGAATTTTTATGTTTTCTTTTTTTTTTTTTTTTTGTTTTATTAGTTGAAAATACATTAAAAAACAAAAAACGAATAAAAAAATGACCATCAGTTGGGTCTAAGGCCTCCTACGCCTTAGGGCCTCTAAGAAAAATGTTTCCGATTGCAAGTACCATCTGTCAACCTTTCAGCAAAGTAGGAGTGGTACTTTCAAGTACCAGCCTGATTCCAGCAATTTAAGATTCAAAATCTAATATCTTTAAACGAGCAATTCTTGTATGTATATATATATATATATATATACACTGCTCGACATTGAAAATGCAACACCAAGAAGGAGTGGTCAGAAATTGATGAAATTTGGTAAGAAGACAGAGACAGCACGGAACAATAAGTGATATTTATTTCAAAATAAATAAGCAAAATTTAGAGCGTAAGAAGTAGGACCACCGCGGACAGCGATGCACGAAGAAACACGTCTAGGCATGGAGTCAATAAGCTTGCGGTTGGTGTCCTGAGGGATGGCGCTCCATTCCCTTTCAACCATTTGCCACAGTTCGTCCTCTGAACGAGGCAGTGGCAGGTTCTGCAAACGGCATCCAATCACGTCCCACACATGTTCGATTGGTGACAAAGTCAGGAGAGTATGGTGGCCAGGAAAGCATCTGTACACCTCGTAGAGCATGTTGGCTGATTCGAGCACTGTGAGGCCGGGCGTTATCCTGTTGAAAAATTGCATTTGACAGACCCTGAAGGTAGGGGATTGCCACCGGCCGCAGTACATTATCTACATATCGTTGGGCCGTCATAGTGCCCCGAATACGAACTAGAGGTGATACGGAATTGTATGCAATAGCGTCCCAAACCATTATGCCACGTTGTCGCGCTGTGGGGTGTTCCACAGTTACTGCCGGATTCGATCTTTCTCCACGTCGACGCCACACACGTATGCGATGACTATCGCTGGACAAACAGAAGCGGGATTCATTTGAGAACACTACGGTTTGCCATTCTGCCATCCACGTCGCTCTGGTCCGGCACCATTCCAAACGTTGGAGTCTGTGCTGTGAGGTCAATGGCAGTCTTCTTAGCGGCCGCCGTGATTGCAGGCCACGTGCAACCAGTCGACGGGAAATGGTTCTGGTCGACACAGGACCTTGCACGTGCTGCAGAATCGACGTACAAGTGACTTGCGGGTCCGCCACAGCTTGTCGATGAATCCGTCGATCCAAGCGGTCTGACGTCACTCTGGCTGCACCTGCACCCCTCAATGTGGCTACATTTCCTCTTTCCATCCATCTCCAACACAGCCGATGCACAGTGCTTGCATCCATGTGGGTATCAGCTGCAATTTGACGTATGGACCGACCTCCCCTTCTCAGTCCGATCACCATACCCCTTGTAAAGTCGTCTATATGCTGGAAGTGTCTTCGTTGAGGACGGCGTGGCATTTCCTCCTATCACACGTATCTTTCGAGACAAAAACCAAATTTCTCCGATAATTGGTCTGGCAGAAAAACCAACATGAACATAGCCCACTTTTCAACTTCATTCTCTTATATCTTACTTCACGTGCGTCGGAGAGCTGCGCATTTCATATCATTTGCATAACTCAGTGACGTGCGTCTACGGTAAAATTTGCATGAATTTCTGACCACTCCTTCTTGGTATTGCATTTTCAATGTCGAGCAGTGTATATATATATATATATATATATATATATATATATATCAAAAAGAGACAATAATAGCTCATGAAGAGTATTTGTGCATAAATTGGAGTAACAGAAATTAATAGAACAACAATGAGAAACATCAGGAAAAACATTTAAAACTACTTGAAATTTAAAACTAACATGTAAAACATCAACATGGGTAATGCGCTGCTTAATCTTCAGAGGGCAGGAGCAGCATATAGATTTTTTAGATTTAGCTTTGCAGGTTTCATGAGTGTTTGTTTGAAATAAGTCAGCAGTGATTAATAAACTTGATTAGCTTTTGCTTTTTAATCTTTGAAAGATTAAGAACTTTAAAAGTATAAAATTTATGCCACCAATTTATTTTATAATGTTTGTACTGTACTGAATTTGAATTTAAAATGCTGACAAATTACAATCCAATGCACCCTGCCCTTACCTGGAAAGCAAAAAAACGTGCACATACCCAAAATAATTCAATTCCATTATCCAAGAGGCAGTTCTTTTTCGTTCCACTCTAACACTCCGTGTCTGCTCACTTCCAGTCAACACCGCTCAGCAGTAGAGTTTAGGTGCAGCCTATCATAAAAGCTGGGAGCACGGTTTGTTGCCAATATGCAGTACTTGGGGAAGAAACTATATACTCTCTGCCTGTCACATGGAATTCTTGAAAACATTAGCATAATGTAAAATAAAATCAATCGGATAATTGTTGTAATAAAATAATGTAGCAGCAAATTTAAAAATCTGCTTTTCATAATCATTTTTGTTGTTGCATATTTTATGAAATCTCGAAATTTGTCCTAAAATAATATTAATGAAAACTTTTTTATGCAAATTGCTGTAAAAGTGTGGCATACTTTGTGTAAAAAAATTAAAACTGTTTCTTTTATCGTAAATATCGAGAAAGATGTTCTGTTCAAAAATTTTTGATGGAAATGTCCAGAAAGTTGGCAAACTGATTATTTTCATTTGCTTTATTCAGTTGGAGTGTCTGAGGATAGACAATATGAAATTCTTCCTCCATATTTTTGTTGAAAACCAGAATGTCGTCGATGTATCTAAAAATATTTAATTTAATGTTCTTATTGATAATATATTTGAATTCATAATAGAATAAAAACAAATTTGCTGCAGAGCTGGAATAGTTCGTGCCCATGCCAATACCATGAATTTGCTTGAATCTTCAAGCAAATTCATGGTATTGGCATGGGCACGAACTATTCCAGCTCTGCAACAAATTTGTTTTTATTCTATTATGAATTCAAATATATTATCAATAAGAACATTAAATTAAATATTTTTAGATACATCGACGACATTCTGGTTTTCAACAAAAATATGGAGGAAGAATTTCATATTGTCTATCCTCAGACACTCCAACTGAATAAAGCAAATGAAAATAATCAGTTTGCCAACTTTCTGGACATTTCCATCAAAATTTTTGAACAGAACATCTTTCTCGATATTTACGATAAAAGAAACAGTTTTAATTTTTTTACACAAAGTATGCCACACTTTTACAGCAATTTGCATAAAAAAGTTTTCATTAATATTATTTTAGGACAAATTTCGAGATTTCATAAAATATGCAACAACAAAAATGATTATGAAAAGCAGATTTTTAAATTTGCTGCTACATTATTTTATTACAACAATTATCCGATTGATTTTATTTTACATTATGCTAATGTTTTCAAGAATTCCATGTGACAGGCAGAGAGTATATAGTTTCTTCCCCAAGTACTGCATATTGGCAACAAACCGTGCTCCCAGCTTTTATGATAGGCTGCACCTAAACTCTACTGCTGAGCGGTGTTGACTGGAAGTGAGCAGACACGGAGTGTTAGAGTGGAACGAAAAAGGACTGCCTCTTGGATAATGGAATTGAATTATTTTGGGTATGTGCACGTTTTTTTGCTTTCCAGGTAAGGGCAGGGTGCATTGGATTGTAATTTGTCAGCATTTTAAATTCAAATTCAGTACAGTACAAACATTATAAAATAAATTGGTGGCATAAATTTTATACTTTTAAAGTTCTTAATCTTTCAAAGATTAAAAAGCAAAAGCTAATCAAGTTTATTAATCACTGCTGACTTATTTCAAACAAACACTCATGAAACCTGCAAAGCTAAATCTAAAAAATCTATATGCTGCTCCTGCCCTCTGAAGATTAAGCAGCGCATTACCCATGTTGATGTTTTACATGTTAGTTTTAAATTTCAAGTAGTTTTAAATGTTTTTCCTGATGTTTCTCATTGTTGTTCTATTAATTTCTGTTACTCCAATTTATGCACAAATACTCTTCATGAGCTATTATTGTCTCTTTTTGATATTCATATTTGCAATTGATTTTTAGCTGCAATAAATGCGCTAGTTAATTTGCAGACTTTAAACTGTTAATCTTGAATATATATATATATATATATATATATATATATATCGGATCTCGAAAACGGCTCTAACGATTTCAATAAAACTTGGTATTTAGATGGAGTTTTGGTTTCTGAGTTCATCTACGTCGGGGTTTTTTCTGTAAAAATGTCAGTTTTCACAAAAAACCCCGTTTTTTGTGCCTTCATTAAGTAAGTTTGAGACGCTTTCTTTATCGCCATTTTCTTTATGATTATTATCAATTGTTACTGTTTCATAGCAACCACGTTTTAATTTAACAATGGATTTCATAGTTAATCAAATCAGCGCGAGTTTAAATTTTATGGTATTTGGCAACGTTAAATTGTTATTGTCTTTTGAAATGTTGAAGCAAGGCTTCACTAGATAGTGTCTTATACAGGCTGTTTCATTTATTCAAAAGCCATGGGATAATAGCAGTGGTGATTGTCCAGCGACATTTATTCAATTTTATGGTAACTTACACGATATAAAAATCGGATTATTTTACTTTTCAAGTACGATTTAAAAATTCAGTATAAAAGTGTTACAGTTAGTTTTCAAACACTTTTTTTTCCTCCTCAAGAGTGTTTAGTAAGATATTTGAGGTAAAAAATCAATAAATACGAAACTCAATTTTCTTAAAATATTAAGTTTCGAAACAAAATTACATCTATCTAATATTTTTAGACGAGCAATTCTTGTATATATATATTTCGGATCTCGAAAACGGCTCTAACGATTTTGATAAAATTTTATATTAAGATAAAGTTTTGGTTTTTGAGTTCATCTACATCGGCGTTTTTTCTGTAAAAACGCAAGTTCTCATAAAACCCCCCGTTTTTTTTTTTTTTTTTGCCTTCATTAGAAGTTTGACGAGCTTTCTTTCGCCATTTTCTTTATGATTACTCTTATTGTTACTGTTTCATAGCAACCACGTTTTATTATAACAATGGATTTCATATTTAATCACATCAGCGTAAATTTAAATTTTTATGGTATTTGGCAAACGAGTTTTGGCAACACGTTAGAATTTTATTGTTTTTGAAATTTAAAAGAGATCGATCAAAAGAATGTTAGAATTGGGTGTGGGCCGCGGTAGTCCGATCGGTAAGTCGTCGGACTCGTAACCAGAGGGTCCCGGTCCGATCATATAGAGGAAGCCCAGCCGATCAAAGATCCACCGTCTTCATTAATGGTGGCTGGGGCACGTTAAAAATGTTCGTGGTCATAAAATCCTCCAAGTGAAACGATACCTCTGGGGGATGCTGGGAAAAGGGGTTGCTCGGCCCTTGGGCCTGGTTCAAAAATGAACAGAGCGCTCTTCAAGGCCGCATCCCGGTTAAACTACGAGTTGTGGTATGTACGGAGGGAACCTTGGAGTACGAAGTCAAATGAAAGTCAAAACCAACTGGAACCAAATGCGTACTGAAGAACATGAACTCTGCATCCATTCTCATCAACCCCTCCCTCGCTTTAGGCGCCAAATGAAATGAAATTGGGTGTGATTTTACGGTGAGCATGGATTAAATAAGGTTGTGTCTTTTAAAACAAATTATGGCTGTTTTAAAAGCATATTTTCAACCAAAGGCTTAAAAATGCTTTTCAAGTTTATCTAAATAAGTACTTCGCATTTTAGAAAAAAACACGAGTTTACAAACCTCTTTTTTTTTTTAACCGAGCGGGCTCGGTCCCCTGGTACTACTAAATTAATATAAGCGGTACTTCTAAGTCCCGTCGGGGCATAAAGCGTTAAACATTCTTATGTGATTACCCTAATCATAAAACTATATGCATGACCAAAGAATCAATTGTTCTTTTAGGGTAAGTCCAGGTTCACGAGATGTTTTTGCGATGCGATTACGATATGCTTTAGAACCAAAAATGGTTAGAACTAATGAGTGTTCGGGAAATACCAAGAGATCGTCAAGAACGCTCACATGTTGCGCAATTTCATTTTAACATATCTTCAGCGCAAGTTTAAAGCAGCGATTTGGAATATTGTTTATACTAGCGTAGCGCAGTCGTATCGCTAATGCCTCATGTGAACAATCCCATGTTTCAGCATGGAAATTCCGTAGATGACGAAACTTTTCATAAACGCACATAAGTTCTTATTATCTATACCTCTAATGCAGGACAAACGCAGCAAAAGAACTGGGTTACCTCTAGGGTACTGGACGAGGGGCTTTCTCGGTTCCTGGTCTGGATTAAAAAAAAGCGCTCTTCACTGCCAACCGGTTAAGCTACGTCTTGTGGTAGGTAAGAGAGATCCTGGAGTGAAAAGGAAAAAAAAACAAGTGAAACAATCCTAAAACACACCAAAAATTTCAAACTTTCAGTTAGACACCAGAGGTAGACAGACACTTTCAGTTCAGTAGCTTTTTTTTTTTTTTTGTTTTTTGTTTGTTTCTTTTTGAATCATTATAAGCTTTTTTATTCAAAACATTGGTATATGAAATCAAACTGCAATGCTATGCATATGAATTTATGAATAATAATTAGAAATGGAAGAATGGAAAGTTAAGAATAAATGCTGCTTCAATTATCAATTTTTGTTGAAAAAATTGAAACGTATCTATAATGTTCTTACCGTTGGTTACATGAAATACAATGTGAGGACTTTGGATTATATTTACATCATAACCATAATGCGGCGAAATAGAAAAGACTTACTAGAAAAAAAAATAAAGAATAGAAAAAGAAAAGTCAATGAAGTATGAATAATCCGTGGCCTTTAAGATTTTCAGAAAAGGGCAGGTTCTTCTATTTTGTTGCCAAAGTAAGACCTTTAGTCACTAGGTGTAGAGTGACGAGTGTTTATTTTCTGGTCTTCCTTAAAACTACTTCGAAAAAAGGTTGAGGAATTCTAAATTTATTTGAGACTTACTAAGCAAAATTGCATCACCAATCGGTGTTCTCTAATGAAAACGAATGTGTATCATTACGCTGTTAACCTCATCAACTCCTGGTTTAACAGAAAAAAAAACCTACTGAAATCAAAAGGCAAACAAAGCAAAATTACCACGTGTTAACCAAACAAGTGCAGAAAGATCAACATTCTTTTTCTTTGTCGATGTTGGCCGCCTTTTTGTCGATGACATTATCAAAGTTGGATGTTTTTGTTGAGCCTTGGGCCTTTTTTCGCGTGAATTGGAGATTTTCTTTTTTCCAAGTCCAGTGGTCGTCCCACATATATAGTACTTTGAATGGCAAGAACTCTTCCTGTTGGCATAGTTTTGGGGGATTGGTTGACACACGTGGTCTTTGGGATTAAATCGTTGGCTTCATATTGAACATTTTGATTTTTATCTACAGCATAAATGCTGTGAGCTTCGCAAAAATGATCGAAGCTTTTGAATTAATGTTTTTATGCTATTTGACTAGTTTAGATGAATGAATATTTTTTTGTAAATAGGGCTCTCATCATTGATTTGTATGTGATTTTTTGAAACTTAAGATAAAAACTAAGTTGTAGAAATAAAACCGTACCACAAGAGCAAAACCACGCTCTCCCTTAACTAAAAACAACTAAAAATTATGAAATATGAATGTTTTCTCAGGTTTGAAAGAAAAAAAGCTTTTGTATAATAAAAAAATATGAACTTGCTAAACATTTTTTTTTCAAGAATGTTTCGAAAATTTTACGTTTTGCACCCACTTGAAAGTACAAGATGTAAACGGGTTATTCTTGAAAAAGTAAAAATTTGTGTCGCATACATTCATTTTACCGTAATTTTTTTTAGAAATACTTTATTTAACAATATTTTGTAATTTTTTAATATTTAAATCTGTCAACCATTTTTATATAAAAAAACTTTTAATATATTTTCGTTTCCCAACAAATTCTCCTTCCCGTGGCTTGTCACACACCTTTTGTAGCTTTTAAAGTTGCTTCATAACATGTTTAATTAAAAAATTTATTTATTCATTATTTCTTCCCTAAGCGTCTCAAACACTAAATGTTTCAAGACATTCAGTTTTTTACATTGTGATTTAGTTTGCTTCAGTAGCATATTGAAATACGTTACACAATAAGTTTTCTTCTACAATTACCGTAACATAAAATGCCTTTTTTTTATTAACAGATAGTAGTACTGGCGTCACAATTTATTTTCCATGTTATAAGTTACCCATCTTGTTTATTTCCAGCTATAATGGATCATTCCATAGAAATGTCAGCCTCAGACCTTTTTTCCACAGAGCCCTAATTGAGACCTACCATTTTATTCAGAAATCTTTCTAGTATCTGGTAAAAATCTAGTAAAAAGTCTACCTAGTAAACTTTTTTATCAGTTTAAAAAAATTGTCTTTGGTATTTTTCTTGAAGCTAAATTCGTACATAGTTGTAGAAAAGGTTTAGTATATGCAAAAAAAAAAAAAAAAAAAAAAACCATAGTTCAGAGTATTCTTGTATAATATAAAAATGTTGACAGATTTTTAAAAGAGCTGCGTTTGTTATAAAAGGTTAGATATAAGCCCAATTAAACGGAATATTATTTTTAACCGTCTTCAAAAAAGGAGGCGGTTCTCAATTCAAAGCGTGTGCTTTTTTAACCGACTTCGAAAAAGGAGGAGGTTCTCAATTCAAAGCGTGTGCTTTTTTCTTTGTTTGTTCGCACCTAATATCTGATCTACTGAACCGATTTGGACGATGTTTTTTTAATCGATAGCAGATGGTGTAACTTAGGTACCATATACTTATACACTAGGTGGCCAAAAGTATCTGGACACTTTCAAAAATTCACATTTTTACATATAGCTCGAGAAATAAGTGATCAATTGTTCTTTAACTTTAGTCATACAAAATATAGGATTCACCGAACATTTCCAAGTTGAAATTAAATTACCCTTGCATTTGGGGGACGACAAGAAGGGGGGGGGGTTGAAAGAAAAACCGCTTTTTGACCATAACTCTTCGAAAATGGCTCGGATTAAGCTATGAATTCAAGTAATTAATTAGGATACTATGTATAACTACTGTACAAATTTTTATGAACGTACCACTCTTACTTCCGAAGATATGAAACATTTTTTAAAGAACGGCAATTTTATTTGAAGGGTTTTTGCTCATAACAAGCAGAGTTTTTGATCAAACCTTATAAACACTTCAGGAAAAATAAATGACAAGAGAAAGAATAAACGAAAACGGTAAATAAAAATATTAAAAATCCGATGAGATATAAACGTTAAAAGGAAATATTTTTCACGGCGCATGCGCGAACGACAGAAATTTATAACTACAAAAATATTGTACCCTGATTTATACTTCATCCTATAAAAAAAGTTTCAGTTGAATATCATGAAAATTGAAAAAGATATCAGCGATCTAGTGAGCTGTATTTCATTCATTCGCAGACAATACATAAAAAAAGAGGGTCTGTCCACAAAGAGCTATTTTCAAATTAAAGGTTATTGCGTCATCGTTCAAAACCAACGTTTCAGGGGGTGTCCGGATACTTTTGGCCTCCTACGTATAAGGTCTTTTTGGCCGAATAGGCGAAACGTGACTTCTATGCCGAATATAAATTTTCAAACTGTATACAATTTAACATTGAAGAAAATGCTCAATTGTTACCACACTATTTGTGAAGAACCCCTTGCCATTTATGTATTGTCTGCGAATGAATGAATTACAGCTCACTAGATCGCTGATATCTTTTTCAATTTTTACGATATTCAACTGAAACTTTTTTTATAAGATGCAGTATAAACCAGGCTACAATATTTTTGTAGTTATAAATTTCTGTCGTTCGCGCATGCGCCGTGAAAAATTATTTCCTTTTAACGTTCATACCTCATCGGAATTTTAATATTTTTATTTACCGTCTTAGGCAGGAATTCAAGTGAAACAGGCGATCGCAAATTCCAATCGCTACTGGAAATAAATTACATTAGAACGTTTCTTGATAAAAACATCGTGACGTCAGCGTGACGTTTGCGTGACGTTTGCCTATGAAAAACGAGCTAGATTTAACGTCACAGCCTACTTGGCGAATAAGAGGAGATCACTGACTGCTTGTGAGCTCTTATTGGCTCCACCCGTAGTGACGTCAGTGCCAAGTTAAGTTGATGATAATGTAATTCACTTCCAGTAGCGATTGCAATTCGAAGCGATTGCAATGGTGTTTCACTTGAATCCCTGACTTAGTATGTTTTTTCTCTTGTATTTTGTCATCTTTCTTGAAGTGTTGATAAGGTTTGATCACAAACTCTGCGTGTTATGAGCAAAAACCCTTCAAATAAAATTGCCGTTTTTTAAAAAATTACTACTATTAAAATCTGTCCGCGTCTGTCTGTCTGTCTGTCTATCTATCTGTCTGTCTGTCTGTCTGTCTGTCTGTCCGTCTGAAGCTTGAACTCCTCAAAAACCGCTGAGCGTAAAGAATCAAACATAATACCATTCGATTCGAAATTTTCTAAGGAAGACAATAAGACCAACCGCGTAATTGTACGACGTTAATTAGCTGAGATATTAATTAAAACGTTAATTAAATTCTTTGCACTTTTAAAATTCCAAGACATTTATTTCTTTCCGTTGCCATTTTAAATTAAAGCGTTAATTAAATTATTGAACTATTTAAAATTCCAAAACTTTTGTTTCTTTCCGTACCTATTTTAAATTAAAGCGTTAATTAAATGGTTGAACTATTTAAAATTCCAATGCAGGGATTCAAGTGAAACAGGCTATCGCAAACTGCAATCGATACTGGAAATGAATTACATTAGAACGTTTCTTGATACTGGAAATGAATTACATTAGAACGTTCATCGAGACCTCAGCGTGACGTTTGCCTATGAAAAACGAGCTAGATAAAACGTCACAGCCTACTTGGCGAATAAGAGGAGATCGCCGACTGCTTGTGAGCTCTTATTGGCTCCGCTCGTAGTGACGTCAGTGCCAAGTTAAGCTGATGATAATGTAATTCACTTCCAGTAGCGATTGCATTCGAAGCGATCGCAGTGCTGTTTCACTTGAATCCCTGCCCAAGACATTTATTTCTTTTCGTTGCCATTTTAAATTAAAGCGTTAATTAAATTATTGAACTATTTAAAATTCCAAGACTTTTGTTTCTTTCCGTTGCTATTTTAAATTAAAGCGTTAATTAAATGATTGAACTATTTAAAATTTCAAGACTTTTATTTCTTACCGTTGCCATTTTGAATTAAAACGTTAATTCAATTATTGAACTATTTAAAATTCCAAGATATTTATTTCTTTCCGTTGCGGTTTTAAATTAAAACGTTAATTAAATTATTATGACCTTTTTAAAATTAAATAGTGTTAGGTAGGGATTCAAGTGAAACACCATTGCAATCGCTTCGAATTGCAATCGCTACTGGAAGTGAATTACATTATCATCAACTTAACTTGGCACTGACGTCACTACGGGTGGAGCCAATAAGAGCTTACAAGCACTCAGCAATCTCCTCTTATTCGCCAAGTAGGGTGTGACGTTTTATCTAGCTGGTTTTTCATAGGCAAACGTCACGCTGACGTCACGATGTTTTTATCAAGAAACGTTCTAATGTAATTCATTTCCAGTAGCAATTGTAATTTGCGATCGCATGTTTCACTTGAATTCCTGCCTTATTTCTTTTCGTTGTCATTTTGAATACGTGTTACTACAAAGTTCTAACAATTGTTTTTATTCTTATTAATGACTGATATTTTTTTCTTTGGTACCAGTTTGAAACTGTATTTTTAAACAAAATTGCAACTGCTGTTTTAGCAGGGACTTTTTTTTTTTTTGGCTACGATCCAAATATTAAAACAACTTTTTCGTTTAAAATTTTGCAATTAATTTAACAGGAAGAAAGCGTTTTGGAAATAATTGTTTTCGGTAAGGAATTTTATTTTTCATTTAGGAAGAGTGCTAAGTATGCACTACTAGACATCGTCCTTTATTTCTGAGGAATCATGTGCAAATAATTCGATTGACTTTTTGATGCAGCAAAGCTTTTTAGCGAGCCGCTTTAGCGGGGAGTAGTTTGTCGAAACTTTCCTCGCTACTGTAAAGGCGAGCAGCCTTGACGGCGAGTAGGCTGATTAAACTTTCCTCGCTACTTCAAAGGCGAGCCGCCTTGGCGACAAGTAGGTTGTCTAAACTTTCCTCACTGCTGTAAAGGCCTTGGTGGCGAGTAGTTTTCTCACACTGCCTTCACTACATTAAAGCCCGTGCAACGCCGGGCCACACAGCTAGTTAATACTATTAAAATCTGCCCGCGTCTGTCTGTCCGTCTGAAGCTTGAACTCCTCAAAAACCGCTGAGAGTTGAGAATCAAACATAGTACCATTCGATTCGAAATTTTCTAAGGAAGACAATAAGACCAACCGCGTAATTCTACGACGTCAATTAGCTGAGATACTAATTTCAACGTTAATTAAATTTTTGCACTTTTTAAAATTCCAAGACATTTATTCCTTTTCGTTGCCATTTTGAATTAAAACTTTAATTAAATTTCTTGAACTATTTAAAATTCCAAGACTTTTATTTCTTTCCGTTGCCATTCTGAATTAAAACGTTAGTTAAATTATTGAGCTATTTCAGATTCCAAGACATTTATTTCTTACCGTTGCCATTTTGAATAAAAACGTTAATTAAATTATTGAACTTTTTTAACTTTAGAGTTTTTTTTTTTCCGTTGTCATTTTGAATACGTGTTACAACAAAGTTCTAACAATTGTTTTTATTCCAATTAATGACTTATATTTTTTCTCTGGTACCATTTTGAAAGTGTGTTTTGAAATAAAATTGCAATTGCTGTTTTTAGAAGGACTTTTTTTGGCTGCGATCCAAATATTAAAACAACTTTTTCGTTTTGAATTTTGTAATTAATTTTACAGGAAGAAAACGGTTTGGAAATAATTGGTTTTGGTAAGGAATTTCATTTGTAATTTAGGGAGAGTGCTAAGTATGCGCTACTTGACATCCTCTTTATTTCTGAGGAAGCATGTGCAAATAATACGATTGACTTTTTGATGCAGGAAAGCTGTCTCGCGAGCCGCTTTAGCGGGGAGTAGTTTGTTGAAACTTTCCTTGGGTACTGTAAAGGCGAGCCGCCTTGACGGCGAGTAGACTGTTTAAACTTTCCTCATTACTTTAAAGGCGAGCCGCCTTGGTGGCGAGTAGTTTTTTGAAACTTTTCTCGCTATTTTAAAAGCAAGCCGCCTTGGTGGTGAGTAAGTTGTTTACACTTTCCTCACTACTTTAAAAGTGAACGACCTTGGCGGCGAGTAGTTTTCTCAAACTGTCTTTACTACATTAAAGCCCGTGCAACGCCGGGCCACGCAGCTAGTGTTTCATATCTTCGGAAGTAAGAGTGATACGTTCATAAAAATTTGTACAGTAATTATGCATAGTATGCTAATTAATTACTGAAATTTAGAGCTTATTCCGAGCTATTTTCGAAGAGTTATGGTCAAAAAGCGGTTTTTCTTTCAATCCCCCTTCTTGTCATCCCCCAAATGCAAGGGTAATTTAATTTCAACTTGGAAATGTTTGGTGAAGCCTATATTTTGTATGACTAAAGTAAAAGAACAATTGATCACTTATTTCTCGAGCTATATGTAAAAATGTGAATTTTTGAAAGTGTCCGGATACTTTTGGCCACCTAGTGTATGACGATATTTGGTCACTAGAAAAAAAGTTATGATCGAAAAACTAAAATTTCATGTTATTTAAAACAATATGTGCTGTCGTAAATCCTTACTTCGATGAGCGACCCGATGGCCAAGTGGTTAAACGCGTCAGGTTGAATGGAATGAGATCGAGTCCAGGTCTGCAAGGATTTTTTTGAACAGCTGCATGTTTTTTTTTTTTTTTTTTTTGAACTGTATTTTGATTATTTTAAGTGCACTTACACTAAAAAGAATGAAATAAAATATTTTTGGGGAAAAAATAGAACCGACTTGAGTTGTAAATTGCTCTAAAAAGTAAAAAATATGTTTTTTTCTTTGAACACCATCGAAACTAATTTTAAACATAAGTTTTGAAGTCGGCGCAAAAAGAATGTATAGAATCATACGAAACTACAATTAAACTATAAATACAAATTTTGATGAATCCAGGTTCTCTCAGAGCATTCGCATTCATTTCATTGATTACCACACATTCGTGTAATGGTACAAACATTCTGCTTTTAATTTTCAATGGTTTCTCTGAAAAATGATGGCAAAATATGGTTAAATATCATTTTACCTATCGTTTTTGCGCCTACTTGAAAACTTATGTTTAAAAGTAGTTTCGATGGTGTTCAAAGAAAAAAAAAATATATTTTTCTCTTTTTAGAGCAATTTACAACTGAAGTCGATTCTATTTTTTCCCCTAAAATATTTTTTACTTACTTTAGAAGGTATGCATTTAAATTAGTTTGGTTGTTTAAATGTTTATATTTGTAAAGCAGTGAGTAACCGCCCTTAAGCAAGGGCTAAAGTAGGAACATGTAATACATCGCCAACTCGTTCATTTCGATCCATGGACTGCAGTTTCGGGCTTATTATGCTCTCATCAGCATGGAATACGATAGTAAACGAGTTGGAGGCAAAAATCCTCTTATAGAGCAAAGAGAGCCGAAAAAAATTTGTAGCTAATGTGAAATTAGAGTAGCAATATGCAATAGTATTGCATGCTCCTGCCTTAGCCCTTGTTTAGGGGCGGTTACTCACTGCTTTATACCAGAGCACTGCTTTATATTTTATGAGTTGTACCGTTTCCATGTGCGGTCGCTCGCTGGTATTCTAATTTCACATTAGCTACCATTTTTTTCAGCTCTCTTTGCTCTATAAGAGGATTTTTGCCTCCAACTCGTTTATTTTCGTATTCCCTGCTGATGAGGGCTTGATAAGCTTGATCGAAATGAGCGAGTTGGCTATGTATTGCATGTGTATTTTTGTGTTACGGGCAATTCCACGAAACTGGAGACATCGCACACGAAAAAAAATTTCAATCTAGCAATAGTTTCTTTATTTCATATGATGTAAGAAAGAATGAATTTTTATAAAATTACGCTAAAAAGGCTATAAACTCATTTCTTTTAAGTTTTGACAACATCATTTTGTGCATATGTTTTCTTGTATTAGAGCTATTGAAAGTTCATCTGTTATTTTCCTTATGAAAGTAACTGGTATGTCTAGAGTTTTTTTTTTATTGAAACTTGGTTTATGAATGAAGATATTAAGCCAACAAAAAAGCTCTGAACAGTTATAATAATTTTGTAAACAATTTTTATAAATTAGTCCTCCCATTCATGTAACGTTAGTCACAAAATTGTATAAAAGTTTGTATTGCTTAAACAAAACTAAACCCAAGATTACAACAGGTCATATTCTCTTTATTTATGATGATATCTTTAGTATTCTTCACTTGAATATTTAAAATTAGTTGAATTAATATATTTAAAACTTGCTTAAAATATGTAACATCAGTCACATTTCTCTTTCCACTAAGATGCTTTAAATAAACTGCGCAAATGGCACTAACTGCTGCAAAAAGGCAACATATTAGGTGAGAGAAATTTAAAATGACGAAAAATATGAAGATTAGTAAATGAAAAAGTGTATAATAAAATGAGCAGATAGAAAAGAGAATTTTTTTTTTTTTTTTTAAGTTATCATCTAGCTAAGTTTCTAAAGGAAGTTTAGAATCAAGTTTTAAAAAAGATAAATTAGGGAAGGATATAGAAGAAAATGCAGAACACAAAAAAGCCCGGTTTTAAATAGTACCTGCCCATTTTTTCTTTTTAAATTGAAACTGGGCAAACAAGCACTCCTAACTCTCCGCGTATGACAGTTAAATCAAAGTGTTTGCCAATGAAAACAGAACATGATTAAAACATTTTGGAACCTATATGATCTTAGGAGACACGCACTAGACTGGAAAGATATCAAAACTCCTTAGAATAATGATAACTCTAAAGAGATAAGATACTAAAAAACACATCTGCGATGCTCCTAGAAGCAGATAGATTTATTTGTGAAACAATATATAGAAATAAAAATTGAGAAAGCAAATTTGCAGAACTGAAACATAAGAATGTTTTTCATGTAGCAAATTACAGTGCAATATTACCCTGTGAAATTACCACAAAAGCTTCATAATAGAATACACCACATAATGAAATTGCTTACATTATTTTTATAAAGATTCGAAGAACTTCAATATTAGTGAAGAAAATCCAAATCACAAACGATTGTATATGGGCGATTCTCTGTAAACTGGTAATTGGCTGTCCGGACTGAGTATTTTAAAAATAGTAAAGTGTAATAAAGTAATTATCGCTCTTAATACAAGTAAAGCATCAATACTTTGTGGCCCAATTGTATTTGGAGTGATAACAATTTAATTTTTTTTCTAGAAATTATCTAAGCGCCAAAAACACAGTCCCCTGGCTGTCCCAATCCCATAGTCTGACTGCTAAACATAGTATTTCAAAAAACCTATTAACACTACATAAATTTGGCAATTAATATCTAAAATTAGAATAATGAAGGTATATTTTTCTTATGAAATAAGGTATAATTACGTATTTCTAAAACTTAAAATTGTCATGTAAATTCTGTCCGGAGTTTTTTCAAACAGTCCCCTGCAACAAATTCAAAGCTGTAATACGAAAAATCTATAACTTTTGCAAATTCTTTTTGGCATGAAGTTTAAAGTAATCAGTGTGAATTTGCCGAAATTGGCGAGAACTTTGTTGAAACGCTACTTTGCTTAGTTTGAGAGCCACATTTGTGCTGAAAGTATGCATCGTGATCGTTGCGAAAACAGTCCTCTGGGAAGTGATTTTATTAATGTCAATTAATTTAATTATAAAACATATTAGTTATTATGTCTACGATTTGTGCCTCAATTTATAGGTAGTCTCGTAACTAATTATGTTCCAATAGTTTTGCAGATATTACGCAACAAAGAGCAAAAACACAGTCACCTAGCACAGTCCCCTGCCTAGTTATACTAGGCGGGGGACTTACCCCCTATCATGATTTATCAGAAAAATACAAACTTCAATAGGCCCTCTTTCAAACTAAAATAATAGATTCATTTTCTGAGCAATAGTATTATAATTATACGAACATTTCAAAAAACCGTGCCCGGACAGATTTCGTGTAAAAAATGACGAGTTTACAGAGAATCGCCCATATACATCTTTTTTTATACCGTGCAAAAAAGTTTTTACATACTGCACTTCAAGAACTGTGAAAATATTTTAGCTGTCACCACCGGGCTTGCAGTATTGTAATAAATAGTTATATTTGAGTAATACTTTTTAATAATATAGAAACTGGAGAAGGTAATTAGCAGCAACACGTTTTTGGCAGTGATATTCTGAATCGCCAAAAGTTCAAAATAGTTTTTCGAAGTCCAATTCAGCAAAATGTGCTCAAAAATTGAAGGCTGTAGCAGGAGAGAGGTTTCTTGTGGAATATGATGGTCAATTATATGAGATGAAGTTAGTTGCATTCAAAAGTGTAAGTAGCCAGTCAATGTCAAGTTTTGTGCAGTAAAATATTTATAATTGACCTAACAATGTGAATGAAATTTATTATTTTCAATAAAATTCAATGCAGAAAATTAACGCACTAGATATATAAATGGAGCATAATAAATTTTCATTTGATGAAATTGCATTAAAAATTTAACTTTTAAAACTTTATAAATGTACTTTTCTTTAGATTTTTACAATTTTAAACAAAAAAGTGCTAATTTCATTTTCAACAAAATATAATTTATCGTTGCTGCATTTTTTTGTAAACATAATATCAGTCACAAAATCTTAGTAACAGTCACGGGTACTAAATAATTTCTATACTTTCAGCTTGAAAGTTTTCTCGATGAAACTAGACCTTTCCATAAAGTCTAAAATCTCTGTTTTAAGGGGAAAAACCTGTTTAGTTTTAATGCTTTTAGTTTGAAGAGAATTTCAAATTATACATAAGTCAATTTTTTCAATGTTTCTTCTGTGTAACGTCAGTCACATTTTTTTATTTCCCTTCATTTCCTACAAAAAAAAAAAAAAAAAAAACCCTTCATGTCTAAGTTCAAGTATGAAGGCACTAACGTACCATATCAAGATATATTAGATCAATTTTAAAAGTAGCAAAATTTAATTCCAAGACTGAACTGAATTTAAAAGGTAAAAATGTAGTCAAATTGTAACGTCAGTCATAGTGAAATGGCCCTACAGCTGCGAAGTCACCACCAGAAGTAAGGAGTCTAGTATTTTTCGGTACTCCTTTACTTAAAATTAATTTAAGTTATTCAAGCTGTATGTTGCGTCTTTTGTGCCGTACAGCTTTTAACAACGAATGAGGATTCTGAATATCACTTAGTGATTGATACTCTCATGGATTCTCTCAACTACGGCTCATGTTTGTCCCGTTTGTAAATAAACACAGTAACTCTACAGACCTCTGTTACAGGTAAATGATTTCAATCAGACAGAACCTTCATCGTCACAAACCACACCAAGCGAGACGATGATTTCTTTCACCTTTTCAATTAAGTACGCAGTTAGCTCGCTCTTCAAGTCGTCACCGCTCACCTGTCACACGCCACCTTTCACGTCACAAACGAAACTGAATAATTTACCTTTTTCCGAGATTTGAAAAGATTCTATTTCAAACCAATTTTTCAATTACATTTTTAAAGAATCTGATCATTCCGCTTTCAGGTAAAAACGTGCTATTCCTTTAAGTAGTGCATACTGCTCACATTTGCAAATTATTTTATTTTCTTCATTGGACCTTTTGTAGGGTTTTTAATTTTTTTAGCCATATTCTTCCCTCTTCCTTATCTGTTTTAGCTTTATTTGCATTTTTGAGAAACTATTAAGTTCGACTTGAGGAAGGAATTTAAGTGCAACTTTCTTGCTTATTATAGATTCACTTAAACAATGATCGCATATGTTGTAAATCACTTTAATTTGTAAAATTTATGTCACAGTGTGAAGGATATTCAACATAGTTTAACTTTCAAAGCATGAAAGTTACATTCTAATAGCTAAATTAAAGGACATAGGTTAATCCGATTTGTCCGTCGTGCCGACCTATAAATCCCGTTCAGTTGGGTCAACTCTAAGTTTTTAAGCTTAGAGGAAGGTGCTGAATAATGACTAGTATTTATCGTACACAATTTTTTATCTTATAGGGGAAGGGTGGGCATAGCGGCCACCCTAAGGAACATCTATTTTTTTTCACCCCTAAACTTTATTGAAGCATTTTATAAATCCCTTCAACATTTAGTATGGTTACTTAGACCTGATTAAAAAATATAAACAACTAGATTTGTAAACTTTATTTGCACAAAATTTTTACTTTACTAAAAGCTGTCAAAGTGACCACTTTGCCCCACTAGGTAGGGCAAAGTGGCCACTGCCTAAATAGGTTTAGACAGTATGGAAAAAATGAAACGCATTTAGTTTCAGAACTCAGAACAATTGTATTAGGGTTTTAAACAAAAATAGGCATTACTAAAAGTATGTGAAGTTATGAAATCACTCGTATTTACATAAATCACAAATAAACTCCTCGTCCTCCTCTTCGGCTTCTGTGCAGGCTTCGTGAGCCCATTTGAAGCACCCAGAACATCTAATCCAGCCTTCGTTGTTCTTAGATTTCAAGTAACAATCACCACAGAAAAAACAATCGACGTCGCTGACGTTGCCTTCCACGGCTGTGGCCCACTTTGCCCTCTAGCGCGCCATTTTCGAAAGAACAATATTTCACGTACAACCCGGTGTAGTATCTACGTT
The DNA here is from genome assembly GCA_038373865.1 of Uloborus plumipes. Classification (NCBI taxonomy): domain Eukaryota; kingdom Metazoa; phylum Arthropoda; class Arachnida; order Araneae; family Uloboridae; genus Uloborus; species Uloborus plumipes. The sequence goes on along the minus strand of JAXGGA010003277.1, from coordinate 48,571 downwards.
GAGACACATGAATTCAAAGCTAGAAACATGGTGTTTTGCACCATTGATGTAAAATTTACTTCACCTAGTCCTACAATAAACTAAAGCAAAACATGTGATGCACTTACCTAACGGCAGAGGGTCGAAAAAGTGAAAAATTTGCGATATCTCCATGAGTTTGCGTCTGAGCGGCACTAAACTATAACACAACAACAACTGCTGCCGGGCGAGTAGTTGAGTCTATTGCTACTAGGCTGCAGCAATAATATAGGGAGGAAAATTTCAAGTGGCCACTATGCCCACCCTTCCCCTATATTGAACTCATTTGCTGTGCTTACACATAGAACAAAAAAAATCGAAAAATATTTTCAATCAAGATGAAAGTTAATTGCAATATAGCTTCAATTTTCCGTTGAAGAAGTAATCAATATTTCACAACATATTAATTCCTTTAAAGTATTCTAATGAATTTATAGGCCTTCTAAGTATAAGAGTTAATGTTGCAGCAAGAATCCGTCCCCTCCCCCTACACACTATGATTTTTTTTTAAAGTAACTTTCTCTATAAGTAAAAAGTTTCACTTTCTATAAATGGAAATGATTATTTTAATATCAAAAGCTAAATCGCAAGCCGTTTACATGACACTTAAAAAAAACACATAACGAAGAGGAAATCAAGTAAATCGAGGCTGCCTGAGGCTACTTTTAACCTATATTTATTCGCTTATTAAAAATCAGAATGAAAGAGCAGAAATATGCGTCTACTTTGCTTGAGAAGCGCTATACGTCTCACCCGTGCTGCAATTCAAAAACGTTTCCCAAGACTTTTTCCCCAAAGCACAATACCGTAACTAGAGAAAGTTGTATTCAGCGAACTGTCAAAACTCAGCTCAAGATAGGCCCCCGAGGGCAGATCTAAAAATGTGCTTCGGCAGAAGGGATGGAAAGAGGGTCAAACCACCGATTTGTGAAATATTTAGACTTCCGAAATGTGTTTTTCTTATTGTGGTTGACCATGAGCTAAGTAACTCTATGATCGGAAAAAACTTCGCCTTGCGTAAAAGTTCAGTCGCAATCGGTTTTCCACACGTTACATGTCTGGAGTTTCGACCTTGAGATTTAAATTCTGTAGTGGATGGGGCTGAAAGCTTAAGTCTTTTGCATATTGGTTCAAGCACATTCAAATTAGCCCGATCTAATAACATTTCAAGGACCAGTAATGGATTTTTGATTGCACGTTAATAAGTTTAACCACAATCCTTCGAATCGAGGAATTGTTTTCCTATAATGATATGCATCAAGTGGTTCACAGCTCTGTTTCAAATTTGTTGCCTCCATTGAAAAGTCTGAAAAACGTTTTAAAGTGCCCAAAAACATGGCAGCAACCGCAATGTCTTTCTGCTATTTAAACATTGTTGCAATTTTAGGAAATACGATGTGTTTATGCTTTAGTAGCCGTAGATACGCATGAGTTTGATGAAAAGGCAATTAATGTATTGTCATGTCAATTTGTTTTCACTGTTGTGATCGTCAAGCGAAGGCATTTGCGTCCTTCAGAATTGCATCCTACTAGCCATTTATGAAAATCAGTTTAAAACAGCCGTGACCGTTTGAATACATTAATAGAACATTATCTCACGTGCAGGTTTTAAAAACACACGCGTGCTATCATATTACGCTGGCTTTAAGATTACTAACCGTCTGCTAGAACTTGATTTTCTGTAAAGGATGCTAAAAAGTAAAGGGTGCTAAAAGTAAACTATGAATTTCAGAAGGGGGGAAAAGAACGCAGAAAAAGTTTTCCTGTTTCACCCTTAGTTTAAAGTAAATGGCAGTCATGGGCGACCATATGAGTAGGGGAAAAAGGACAGTTCTGCGGCGGCCCAGGCGGTGGCGGTGGTAACACCGCCTGGGTGCTGGGTGCCTTCCACAGCCACCCCCCCTCCGCCGCCTGTGACCTCCCCTCCGCCGCCTGTGACCTCCCCTCCGCCGCCTCCCACAGCCGCCTCCCCAGGGCCGCCGCGAGGGTTTTCGCGCGAATTTTGAATATTTTCCCGCGAACTTTAGGACTTTGAATTATTTTCGTGAAAGGTTACAAGGGTTTTTCCCGCAAATTTCTGAAAATTACCCGCGAATTTCAGGAACTTAATTTTATTTTAGGTGCTCGTGGCGTCATCTATCGACGGAATTTTTTTTCTTAATTTTCAGGAACTTAATTTTATTTTGGATGCTCGTGATGCCATCTTTTGAGGGAACGAATTTAATTCTTTTTTAATTTCGGACTTTGTCAATTTCCCGAAGCGGGGTTCGAACTCGAACCAAAAGTTTTCCTCCTACTTATCAGACAAACACGCAAACCAACTAGGCTACGGTGTTCTTATACTCACAAGTGCTAATTGTGATCACAATATAATTTAAGATTGTATCGCAGTCTATTGATTACCCGATGATGTTAATTTGCACGCTAATTTATTTTGTAATTCGAACTTTGTCTAATTTTTCCAACTTAGTTTTTGTAATCTATTTCAATATAATTTTTGATTTTAAAGAACAATGATGCTGCCATCTGTTGATGGAAATTTATTTTTTTCAAATTTAATTATTTCTTCGAACTTAATTTATTTTTCAAGCCGAAATCGGACTTTGTCAATGAAAATTAATTTTTTTTTAATGTTTATGATAATCCGACCCAATGTACTGATTAACTATTTTTTATTAACCTGCTAATTTATTTAATTAGGAATTAGTCGAATTTAATTAATTTCACACAATCGAATGAGAATTTTATTTAGGAATTCCCGACTTTGCATGTTTTTTCACGAATTTTACTGTTTTTAAGTTTCCCCATACTTTTACAATATCATTTTTAGAACTTTGTCGAACGCTTCGCGAATTTAATTATTTTTTTCCAACTTGGATTATTTTTTCAAACCGAAATGGAATTTTTTCAGTGAAAATTAATTTTTCATGTTGTTGCTCATCTGACCCAGAGTAATGAATGACTTTTTAATTGACATCCCATTTTAATTAGTAATTAGTCAAATTTAAAAAAGCCCACACTTCCGAATTTGATTATTTCTATAAAGTTCTGGACATTGCATGTTTTTTCACGAATTTTACTGTTTTTTTAACTATGTCCCTGCTTTTACAACTTTAATTTTTAAACTTTTTCGCCACTTCAAAATTTTTCATCTAATCTACTATGACTTAATTACCTCGACCCCAAAACAAACTCGACCAACACGACTTCTTATTTCCGACATTAATGAACACATTGATACAAATAATCATTACATACAAGACTGACAATTACTCACACACAATAGACCACACATTGATTTTTACTACTTTTATCCGATTATACTCAACCCTCGACTTTCATGTGAAACCTCAAACATTCATACAAACCCCTTCACTATCATTCAAACACACATGCATCCATTCATTAAGACTCAATTGTTAAATAAAATTTCAAACATCAAGTCAACGAGTCAAAAATTTCAACCATTAAGTGAAAAATAATCATACTCTGCCAATAAGAGATTACTCGGTCGTTAATACATTAAAAATCAAAATCAAATTTTTCACAATGTCGAAGTTGAAAATTAAAATTTTTACAATGTCAAGATTAAAAATCAAAAACGTTTTTTTTTTTTTTGCAACGTCAAAATCAAAAGTTAAAAATTCCCCCATGTTGAAATTAAAGATCGAAATTTATTCTCCAACGTCAAAATTTAAAATCATTTCGATACACTCAAGTTAACATTGGTTTATACATTCGAACACACAAATTTTTTTACATTCACTATCATTTCACCCAATGAAACTTATAAAACACTTTAACTCACACAACACTTGATAAAAAAAATTAACTATACGAATTATTCTGCATGCAATCAATTGAAATGAAACAAGAAACTTACCTTCTGTTGTGTGAATCACAATGGTGAAACTCCGCAGGAAACAAATCCCATGGTAGATAATCAAGCAATAAATGGAATCACATTAATTGAGTTATTTTTTACTTTTACAACTCGAATTAACGTAACTCCACTCACGCTATTTTTCGCAACTTTTCCGTCAGCTTGATACGATGTCAACTCCTAAATATCCCGATTTTCAGGGAGGATTTCTCGGCAAGCTTTCCCTGGGTACCTTCTCCATCCACAAAATCCATCCCTTCACATAGAAGTCGAACACTCAAATGGCGTGTAATCAGAAAGATAAGTGAATCATTACTGATAACTGATGACCACGTGACACTTAATCATCACACCCTGACCACAAGCGACCTTTGTCTTATCAGTTCGCGCATGTGCAGAGAGTCTAATAAGACGATTCAAGTTTTCAAACATTTTAATTGGTCACATAAAAGTGACGTCACATTGCTCATTTTGTCAAGCTTACCCTAATTTTAAAATCACTTCTCTCTCAGATAGAATGCTCTGTTGATTACCCGATAATGTTAATTTGCATGCTAATTTAATTAGTAGCTTACCAAAGTTAATTAATTCCATCATTAGAAAAATTTAATTATTCTCTTTGTTTTCAGTAATAGTTTTCATCAGAGTAGTGAGTTAGTTCTATTATTTTTCAGGACTCGATTTTTTTCAAGTCAATTGAAATAATTTTTGTTATGGGAGCGAGCCCACTAACCCGGCGTATTTAATTCTTTAATTATTTCATTTCTTTAACCACTTCATTTCTTTAATCACTTTATTTCCAACAGCTGGGCTAACTTGAATTTTACAGTGATTGATTTGGAACTTTGATAATTTTTCAACGAATTTAATTGTTTCTTAGAACTTCAATTGTTTTTCTGACCGAAATCAGATTTTGCCAGTGAAAATTATTTTTTTTTAGGTTTTTGATCTATTTAATTACTTAATTTTCTTCAATGATTAAATTTCTTTACTTATTTCATTTCTTTAATCACTTCATTTCTTTAATCAACTAATTCTTTTAATTTATTTCCACCAGCTGAGGTAACTCGAATTTTACAGTGACTGATTTGGAACTTTGATAATTTTTCAGCGAATTTAATTGTTTCTTAGAACTTCAATTGTTTTTCTGCCCGAAATGAGATTTTGTCAGTGAAAATTATTTTTTTTATGTTTTTGATCATCCGACCCTGCTATAATGAGTAACTAATTTTGAATAAGTCTACTAATTTAATTGATGATTAAACTTGTAATTAGTCAATTGTAATTTATTTCGCCTTATCGAATTTGATTATTTGTACAGAATTTTCGAATTCAAAGTTTTCTAGTTTTCAAAATTTATTTATCTTTCTCCATGGTTCCAAATATTTTTACCAGTTTGAATATTTAATCATTCTCATACGAACAAAACATTAGAACTTACTCTTAATATTAATTTGGCTGAATCTGTTTCACAGTCATTTCATCATTTCCAGTGTAAGAATTTTTCTGTACTTTATGAATGAATCTAACGAAATTGCACAATAAATGTAAAATCATGCAGACTTTATTACAAAAACTTACATCAAGACCACAAAAAAAAAACATTAACATTACTAGAGTTGCTTTCAAGGAGACATATAGAAAGATATGAAACAATGATTTCAAAACATAAAACAACATTTTTTTTTTCTTCTGCAATGCAACACTGTAAAACAGTTTCATAGTGTTCAACGATAAAAGTCACATATTTGAAGATTGAAATATTTCATTTGACCTAATACTTTATTTTTGGAAGGTAATGATTTACTACTTAGCTAATGGTGCATACTTTGCAGTCTGTACTTCTACACTCATAATGCGTTCAAGTACCCACCCAGAACCAAGCTGTATAAAATCTTCCAAAGCATTTTCGATTTGTATGAATGCATCATTCACATGGTCTGAAATAAATTCTTTAATCAACTCTACCTGCATCACACTTCCAAAATAAGTGATAGTCTGATCATCTTTATCATCATCATAATCTCCTGAATAACGAGTCATCTCCGTCTTCATTACTATACGCCATTTTATAGCACGTTTTTCATCTATTTCATCTTCCAATATTTGAATAATTTGTGATCTAAGCTCATTGAAGCACATTTTTAAATCTTGTGAATTTTGAGGACTTGGTGTTACAAATTCACATGCAAAAACTCCGAATGCAGTTTGTCGAGTAGGTTTCACTCTCTTCGGCACTTGTGTTTTTACAGATGATTGCTTCATATCACTATGCATAACACGAATATGGTGAAAAAGGGAAGCTTTTCTACCAAACTTTTCTTCGCAGTGGTCACATGTATATCTCTCATGTGTCGGAACATGATTCTTCAAGCTTTCCTCACGAGTAAACTTCTTATTGCATTGCAAACATTCAAAGAAAGCAATGGAATTATGACTCTTCAAATGTCGATTCAAGGCAAATTTTCTGTCAAACTTTTCTTCACAATGCTCACACATATATCTTCCATGCATCTGGGCATGTCTTTTCAAAGTATCCTCGCACTTAAACTTCTTATTGCATTGCGAACATTCAAAGAAAGCATTGAAATTATGACTCTTCAAATGACGATTCAAGGTTGATTTCCACATGAACGACTTTCCACATTCTTCACATTTAAAAGTTGATCCATGCTCCTTAACATGCAGATTCATCAATTTCTTCGAACTAAAGGTCTGTCCACACTTTTCACAACTATTGAGAATCTCACCAGAATGTATCTTTAGATGATCCTTTAGTCTATATCTCCGCATGAATGATGCACTACACTGATCGCAACTAAACATCTTTACTCCAGAGTGCATTTTTTGATGCCTTACTAAACTTTTCTTGTGAGTGAACACCATATTACATATGGCACATACCTGGAAGAGAAAAAAAATCTTTTAGAAACCATCACAAGTCATCAAACACTCTCAAATTCAAAGCGACACTCTCTGTTAAAAAAACTTATTAAAAAGCACATACACACATGCATTCATTCTTAACAATTAAAAATTTCATTAAGTTAAAATTTCAACCAATCACATATCTACAAGTAAAACATATCATACATTAATATTTACCAATTTACATAAAATGAATATCCCAATCATGGTCATAAAATGAACACTCAAACTCTTTAAATAGGAAAATCATGAAATATTTCCTTTCCTTTCTACTATGTTACAACAAAGGAATCACAATATATAAAAAAATTCTCAAAAAATAAATACTTACATAGGGTGTCAAAATATCTTTGCAAACCTCTTCATCAACATTTAAATTGTCACTCAGATTTTCCATCATAAAGATTTCAAGAATTGTATAAACAAATTTTCAACTGTCTGAACAAGTTTTTCAGTACAAGTTAACTTCTGCAGAGAAAACCACGCGACACAATCGAAACGACTGCAAAACCACATACTGTGCTTTCATGGTGATCACACTGAATTTATACTTTCGAAGAATATGCTGAACAAAAGATGAAAAATCGACCAATAAAAATGCAAAATGAGTCAGGTGAAAGAACCAATGAACTTGAAGCACCATTTCAGAGATGTGTTGAGTTGTTTTTCCAAAAAAATTTAGCTTTCAGCGAATGTCAACATGTTTAACTTCGACTCGCAAGTGATAGCAATGCACTATAATCAAACTCGATCTTACATTGAAAATCTTATTGCAAATTTGCATGGCATCGATAAGATGAAATCAACTTCAATCACATATAAAGAACAATTAATCAGAACTAAATTAATGACAAACTATTATTTTCAGATTTCGAGTATTAGTTATGAATAATCTATATCATTTGAGGCATTCTACTTTTTCCCCCGGCTCCTACATCACTTTAGACATAGTTATCACAACTTTGAATTTTTAGCTAATATGCTATCATCCCATAGTCTGATAATTTAATTAATTTCTCCACTAAGCGAATTCCTCTCTATCGAGTTACATTATTTCTACAAAATGCCCAACTTCAAATATTTTCCGACTTCTATGTTTCAATGGAGTTGTGTAAATTATTTATGACTCCTAAGTAACAATCCAATCAAGTGAATCATTTAATGAAATAAACACAAAACTTTAACGGGAGGAATGATCGAACTATTATTCCTCCCGTTAAAGTTTTGTGTTTATTTCATTAAATGATTCACTTGATTGGATTGTTACTTAGGAGTCATAAATAATTTACACAACTCCATTGAAACATAGAAGTCGGAAAATATTTGAAGTTGGGCATTTTGTAGAAATAATGTAACTCGATAGAGAGGAATTCGCTTAGTGGAGAAATTAATTAAATTATCAGACTATGGGATGATAGCATATTAGCTAAAAATTCAAAGTTGTGATAACTATGTCTAAAGTGATGTAGGAGCCGGGGGAAAAAGTAGAATGCCTCAAATGATATAGATTATTCATAACTAATACTCGAAATCTGAAAATAATAGTTTGTCATTAATTTAGTTCTGATTAATTGTTCTTTATATGTGATTGAAGTTGATTTCATCTTATCGATGCCATGCAAATTTGCAATAAGATTTTCAATGTAAGATCGAGTTTGATTATAGTGCATTGCTATCACTTGCGAGTCGAAGTTAAACATGTTGACATTCGCTGAAAGCTAAATTTTTTTGGAAAAACAACTCAACACATCTCTGAAATGGTGCTTCAAGTTCATTGGTTCTTTCACCTGACTCATTTTGCATTTTTATTGGTCGATTTTTCATCTTTTGTTCAGCATATTCTTCGAAAGTATAAATTCAGTGTGATCACCATGAAAGCACAGTATGTGGTTTTGCAGTCGTTTCGATTGTGTCGCGTGGTTTTCTCTGCAGAAGTTAACTTGTACTGAAAAACTTGTTCAGACAGTTGAAAATTTGTTTATACAATTCTTGAAATCTTTATGATGGAAAATCTGAGTGACAATTTAAATGTTGATGAAGAGGTTTGCAAAGATATTTTGACACCCTATGTAAGTATTTATTTTTTGAGAATTTTTTTATATATTGTGATTCCTTTGTTGTAACATAGTAGAAAGGAAAGGAAATATTTCATGATTTTCCTATTTAAAGAGTTTGAGTGTTCATTTTATGACCATGATTGGGATATTCATTTTATGTAAATTGGTAAATATTAATGTATGATATGTTTTACTTGTAGATATGTGATTGGTTGAAATTTTAACTTAATGAAATTTTTAATTGTTAAGAATGAATGCATGTGTGTATGTGCTTTTTAATAAGTTTTTTTAACAGAGAGTGTCGCTTTGAATTTGAGAGTGTTTGATGACTTGTGATGGTTTCTAAAAGATTTTTTTTCTCTTCCAGGTATGTGCCATATGTAATATGGTGTTCACTCACAAGAAAAGTTTAGTAAGGCATCAAAAAATGCACTCTGGAGTAAAGATGTTTAGTTGCGATCAGTGTAGTGCATCATTCATGCGGAGATATAGACTAAAGGATCATCTAAAGATACATTCTGGTGAGATTCTCAATAGTTGTGAAAAGTGTGGACAGACCTTTAGTTCGAAGAAATTGATGAATCTGCATGTTAAGGAGCATGGATCAACTTTTAAATGTGAAGAATGTGGAAAGTCGTTCATGTGGAAATCAACCTTGAATCGTCATTTGAAGAGTCATAATTTCAATGCTTTCTTTGAATGTTCGCAATGCAATAAGAAGTTTAAGTGCGAGGATACTTTGAAAAGACATGCCCAGATGCATGGAAGATATATGTGTGAGCATTGTGAAGAAAAGTTTGACAGAAAATTTGCCTTGAATCGACATTTGAAGAGTCATAATTCCATTGCTTTCTTTGAATGTTTGCAATGCAATAAGAAGTTTACTCGTGAGGAAAGCTTGAAGAATCATGTTCCGACACATGAGAGATATACATGTGACCACTGCGAAGAAAAGTTTGGTAGAAAAGCTTCCCTTTTTCACCATATTCGTGTTATGCATAGTGATATGAAGCAATCATCTGTAAAAACACAAGTGCCGAAGAGAGTGAAACCTACTCGACAAACTGCATTCGGAGTTTTTGCATGTGAATTTGTAACACCAAGTCCTCAAAATTCACAAGATTTAAAAATGTGCTTCAATGAGCTTAGATCACAAATTATTCAAATATTGGAAGATGAAATAGATGAAAAACGTGCTATAAAATGGCGTATAGTAATGAAGACGGAGATGACTCGTTATTCAGGAGATTATGATGATGATAAAGATGATCAGACTATCACTTATTTTGGAAGTGTGATGCAGGTAGAGTTGATTAAAGAATTTATTTCAGACCATGTGAATGATGCATTCATACAAATCGAAAATGCTTTGGAAGATTTTATACAGCTTGGTTCTGGGTGGGTACTTGAACGCATTATGAGTGTAGAAGTACAGACTGCAAAGTATGCACCATTAGCTAAGTAGTAAATCATTACCTTCCAAAAATAAAGTATTAGGTCAAATGAAATATTTCAATCTTCAAATATGTGACTTTTATCGTTGAACACTATGAAACTGTTTTACAGTGTTGCATTGCAGAAGAAAAAAAAAATGTTGTTTTATGTTTTGAAATCATTGTTTCATATCTTTCTATATGTCTCCTTGAAAGCAACTCTAGTAATGTTAATGTTTTTTTTTTGTGGTCTTGATGTAAGTTTTTGTAATAAAGTCTGCATGATTTTACATTTATTGTGCAATTTCGTTAGATTCATTCATAAAGTACAGAAAAATTCTTACACTGGAAATGATGAAATGACTGTGAAACAGATTCAGCCAAATTAATATTAAGAGTAAGTTCTAATGTTTTGTTCGTATGAGAATGATTAAATATTCAAACTGGTAAAAATATTTGGAACCATGGAGAAAGATAAATAAATTTTGAAAACTAGAAAACTTTGAATTCGAAAATTCTGTACAAATAATCAAATTCGATAAGGCGAAATAAATTACAATTGACTAATTACAAGTTTAATCATCAATTAAATTAGTAGACTTATTCAAAATTAGTTACTCATTATAGCAGGGTCGGATGATCAAAAACATAAAAAAAAATAATTTTCACTGACAAAATCTCATTTCGGGCAGAAAAACAATTGAAGTTCTAAGAAACAATTAAATTCGCTGAAAAATTATCAAAGTTCCAAATCAGTCACTGTAAAATTCGAGTTACCTCAGCTGGTGGAAATAAATTAAAAGAATTAGTTGATTAAAGAAATGAAGTGATTAAAGAAATGAAATAAGTAAAGAAATTTAATCATTGAAGAAAATTAAGTAATTAAATAGATCAAAAACCTAAAAAAAAAATAATTTTCACTGGCAAAATCTGATTTCGGTCAGAAAAACAATTGAAGTTCTAAGAAACAATTAAATTCGTTGAAAAATTATCAAAGTTCCAAATCAATCACTGTAAAATTCAAGTTAGCCCAGCTGTTGGAAATAAAGTGATTAAAGAAATGAAGTGGTTAAAGAAATGAAATAATTAAAGAATTAAATACGCCGGGTTAGTGGGCTCGCTCCCATAACAAAAATTATTTCAATTGACTTGAAAAAAATCGAGTCCTGAAAAATAATAGAACTAACTCACTACTCTGATGAAAACTATTACTGAAAACAAAGAGAATAATTAAATTTTTCTAATGATGGAATTAATTAACTTTGGTAAGCTACTAATTAAATTAGCATGCAAATTAACATTATCGGGTAATCAACAGAGCATTCTATCTGAGAGAGAAGTGATTTTAAAATTAGGGTAAGCTTGACAAAATGAGCAATGTGACGTCACTTTTATGTGACCAATTAAAATGTTTGAAAACTTGAATCGTCTTATTAGACTCTCTGCACATGCGCGAACTGATAAGACAAAGGTCGCTTGTGGTCAGGGTGTGATGATTAAGTGTCACGTGGTCATCAGTTATCAGTAATGATTCACTTATCTTTCTGATTACACGTCATTTGAGTGTTCGACTTCTATGTGAAGGGATGGATTTTGTGGATGGAGAAGGTACCCAGGGAAAAAGGAAAGCTTGCCGAGACATCTTGCCTGAAATCGGGATATTTAGGAGTTGACATCGTATCAAGCTGACGGAAAAGTTGCGAAAAATAGCGTGAGTGGAGTTACGTTAATTCGAGTTGTAAAAGTAAAAAATAACTCAATTAATGTGATTCCATTTATTGCTTGATTATCTACCATGGGATTTGTTTCCTGCGGAGTTTCACCATTGTGATTCACACAACAGAAGGTAAGTTTCTTGTTTCATTTCAATTGATTGCATGCAGAATAATTCGTATAGTTAATTTTTTTTATCAAGTGTTGTGTGAGTTAAAGTGTTTTATTATAAGTTTCATTGGGTGAAATGATAGTGAATGTAAAAAAATTTGTGTGTTCGAATGTATAAACCAATGTTAACTTGAGTGTATCGAATTGATTTTAAATTTTGACGTTGGAAAATAAATTTCAATCTTTAATTTCAACATGGGGGAATTTTTAACTTTTGATTTTGACGTTGCAAAAAAAAAAAAGTTTTTGATTTTTAATCTTGACATTGTAAAAATTTTAATTTTCAACTTCGACATTGTGAAAAATTTGATTTTGATTTTTAATGTATTAACGACCGAGTAATCTCTTATTGGCATAGTATGATTATTTTTCACTTAATGGTTGAAATTTTTGACTCGTTGACTTGATGTTTGAAATTTTATTTAACAATTGAGTCTTAATGAATGGATGCATGTGTGTTTGAATGATAGTGAAGGGGTTTGTATGAATGTTTGAGGTTTCACATGAAAGTCGAGGGTTGAGTATAATCGGATAAAAGTAGTAAAAATCGATGTGTGGTCTATTGTGTGTGAGTAATTGTCAGTCTTGTATGTAATGATTATTTGTATCAATGTGTTCATTAATGTCGGAAATAAGAAGTCGTGTTGGTCGAGTTTGTTTTGGGGTAGAGGTAATTAAGCCATAGTAGATTAGATGAAAAATTTTGAAGTAGCGAAAAAGTTTAAAAATTAAGTTGTAAAAGCAGGGACTTAGTTAAAAAACAGTAAAATTCGTGAAAAAACATGCAATGTCCTGAACTTTATAGAAATAATCAAATTCGGAAGTGTGGGCTTTTTTAAATTTGACTAATTACTAATTAAAATGGGATGGCAATTAAAAAGTCATTCATTATAGCGATCAACACCATAAAAAATTAATTTTCACTGAAAAAATTCTATTTCGGTTTGAAAAAATGATCCAAGTTGGAAAAAAAAAATAATTAAATTTGCGAAGCGTTCGACAAAGTTCTAAAAATGATATTGTAAAAGTATGGGGAAACTTAAAAACAGTAAAATTCGTGAAAAAACATGCAAAGTCGGGAATTCCTAAATAAAATTCTCATTCGATTGTGTGAAATTAATTAAATTTGACTAATTCCTAATTAAATAAATTAGCAGGTTAATAAAAAATAGTTAATCAGTACATTGGGTCGGATTATCATAAACATTAAAAAAAATTAATTTTCATTGACAAAGTCCGATTTCGGCTTGAAAAAAAATTAAGTTCGAAGAAATAATTAAATTTGAAAAAAAATAAATTTCCATCAACAGATGGCAGCATCATCGTTCTTTAAAATCAAAACTTATATTGAAATAGGTTACAAAAACTAAGTTGCAAAAATTAGACAAAGTTCGAATTACAAAATAAATTAGCGTGCAAATTAACATCTTCGAGTAATCAATAGACTGCGATACAATCTTAAATTATATTGTGATCACAATTAGCCCTTGTGAGAATAAGAAGACCGTAGCCTAGTTGGTTTGCGCGTTTGTTTGATAATCGAGAGGAAAACTTTTGGTTCGAGTTCGAACCCCGCTTCGGGAAATATTCAAAGTCCGAAAATAAAAAAAAGAATTAAATTCGTTCACTCAATAGATGGCAGCATGAGCATTCAAAATAAAATTAAGTTCCTGAAATTCGCGGGAAATATTCAGAAATTTGCGGGAAAAACCTTGTAACCTTTCACGAAAATAATTCAAAGTCCTAAAATTCGCGGGAAAATATTCAAAATTCACGCGAAAACCCTCGCGGCGGCCCTGGGGAGGCGGTGGGAGGTGGCTGTGAGAGGCGGCTGTGGGAGGTGGCTCTGGGAGGAGGCTGTGGGAGGCACCCAGCACCCAGGCGGTGTTACCACCGCCACCGCCTGGGCCGCCGCAGAACTGTCCTTTTTCCCCTACTCATATGAGGGACAAGTGGGGTATTGGGCCCCCACCCCCCTTATAAGTTAGTATTTCCTTGGTTTTAGAATTATTTTTTCGACAAAAATGTGAAGACATTTCTTTTTTTCAGCCATTAATTAATAAGTTATTAAAAATTTCAACTTTTAATAACTCCAAAATGCACTATAACTGCTTTCAATGGGAAAATGTCTAAACCATGAGAAAAATATCTGAGCCATTCCCTTCCCCCATAAAATTTTTCATATGGGCACCCATGATTGCAGTGCAAGGTGTAAAGCCGTTAAGGATAGAAGAAAGCTTTTAAAAGTAAAGATCGCTTCAGTGTCTTATTAGCTGCTAATTAGGAATTATTTTGAATGGAGAGGTGTTTTCTACAAGTAAACCGGAAATGTTAAAATCATTTCATGTTCATAGAGCATTCATACGGTTTTAAAACCATAATAAGAATAAAATGATATTTCTGAGAATGAACAGCTATGCAATGAGAAAGAACCACAGTCTGTGCAATCTATTTTAAGAAGGCCAATGCAAAGTATTTTCGATTGTACTTTCAAAAACAAGTACTGCAGTGGCTGGTTGTCAGCAAAAATAACTTTCTGACAAAGTGATTACACGTTTTCTATCCCACTTCCACATTCGAAAGAATTTAAGTCTATTTTTTGAGTACGTGATCGAAATGCATAACTTTCGTAACACTGAATTAAAAAAAAAAAAAAAACTAGAAACACGAGCATTCTCTTTATTTCCTTCTTTAAATAGGAATGGTAATTTACTCCCTGATATGAAGATTTTCAAGCATTGTTAATTTCAAAATTCACATTTTATTAAAAACAAAAATTGACATATGCCATGGATAAGTTCAACGAAGGAATTGGCATGAATACGCTCTCATAACATGCAGTAAAAACTTTTAATTTTTATGAATGAAATGAAAGAGCCTAATAGAGCTAACGAAATATGAACAGCTTTTCATGGAAAAATTGAATAAGGGCATCAAAGGAAACAGCTAAATCAGAAACGTCACATTTAAAGGAATGGAATACTCTTCCGTGGTAAGCGCAAAAGTGGTATCTGCAGTCGAGCTCTAACTCAGATAAAACTCTTTAAAGTTTTGCGTCACCATGTATTTGATTCAGATGAAACTTTTTCAGAATTTTTTAAAAAATATTTCTCATTCTCAAATGACTATATAATTTTGTATTTAGGTAAAATACGTCACAAAGAGCCATCTGGTGGCGAGAACTTAATTTTGTAAAAAGTGCAGATACGACTTTTGTTTTTAGCACGGCAGTATACGCGATTCCAATATTAAAAAGTTATCAAACTCTAAGAACTGCAATATTTATTCCAAAAAAAAAAAAAAAAAAACTGTTCACTTTGAAGCGAACTAAATGAAAAATTAAACACAGACTCTAAATCCAAATGAATGACTTTTGTGCTTAGCACGGCAGTAAGTAAATTGGTTGTTAAATAACGCTAAGGAACCGTCAGTGGCTGGTTTACATGTTTGGGATCCTCTTACAGATGAACATGACTACGAAAAAAAATTTCCTGCTCCCTTTTGGATAATCATCGGGGCATTTATGTCGTGGGGGGAAGGGGGGGGGCTTGCAATTGCGAAAGTTTCGAGGTGGCAATCCGCCACTGGGAACCGCATACACATTGGTGCATTTTTTTTAATTTTTTTTTTTTTGATCATCATTCGTGGTCAAAACTAAGTCACTTGTATTTCAGTGGTCCCTCACTACTTCGCGCTTCGACTTCGCAGATTCACTCTATCGCGGTTTCGTTTCCAGGTCTATTCAATCTTTCCTTATTATTCTTTCCTTCAAAAAAATAAAAAAAAATATTGGTATAAAATAGAGTAAATCGTTCTGTCAGATTATAAGTACGTCAGCTGTGTGTATGTGAGGGGGAGGAGGGACTTATAAAACATACTGAAAAAAGTATCAAATGTCATATTTGTGTATTGAACTGTTAAGCACTAACTGGGGAGTGTATATCACTGCATTATTGAAAGAGGAAAAGTGTATTTGTAGAAAGCGGTCAACTAAGTTCTTTTCAAACAGTAAACACAGTCCTCAATAGGGTAAAAATTCAGAGGAGGAGTGGAGAAATCTTATCATTCATTTTGCTCCGATTTCATCATCATATACGTTATACTGTTTCATATGTTAGTGATAGTGCATGAGAACTGTGCGTGTGTATGTATGTAGTTCAATGCACACTGCACAGTAGGGTGGATCGAAAAAAAATTGTTTTTGGAATTTCAAATCGGCCCGGGTGAGAAAAGTTGTCCACTAGGACCAAACAATTACCTGTGAAATTTGAAGTTGATCAGATAATATCTTCAGGCTCCGCAAGGAGGTCAAAGTTCATAAATTAAGCCCAAAAATGCATTTTTTCTACTTAACGAATACATTAATTTTTAATAATTTTTTTAATGGGTCAGGGTGAAAAAAGGTACCCAATGAGGTGAAATACTATGATATAAAATCACATCACAGTCAGATAAAATCTTCATGCTCTGCATAATGGTCGAAATTTGCATATTTTGCCCCAAAATAGTGATTTTTCATCATAAATGAAAAAATTTACTTAACTTTTAAAATCGACCACGGACAAAAAACTTGCCAATAAATTTGTTCTTTAAGCTTAAACAAAAATGATTAAAAATACCTTTTGTTTATTTATTTTTTTTTTTTTTTTGTTAGACATGTGCAAAATTTTGAGTATAAGACAAGTCACATTCTAAAATACGAGAACCATAACCGTTATAAACATGTTATATTTAGCTTTCAGATAAATACAAGTACGGGTAAAAGCTATAAAATCAAATATTTGTTTGCATTATTTCAGTAAAGAACATTCTATAAATAAATCAGTTTTTAGCAAAATAAAATTTTAAAAAATGGAGAGAGAGAGAAATCTTCAATTCAAACAGAGAACTCTGATTTCGTATTGAAAGTGCTCATATGTTCTCGTGATTGAATTTTGGCTAAAATGAAGCCATGGCGTTGCTCCTATCCAAAGACTTTACTTTCTGATTCTGTTATTATTTTAACATATCGCTCAGTTGCTTGAGTATGACATGGAAAGTTAGGGCGCTTTTCCACTTGACGACAAGACAACGACGAATATCGGACGATAATACTGCAATGATAAGTACGGTGTCGTGCCGTCCATAGCACTGCTTTTCCACTCAAACGATATCGTTTGTCCGAACGGGTCATTTCCCACAGCATTTCATTTCGAAACAGCACTGTGTTCGCACGTCTATTATTATGGCTGCTCAATTTAACAGATTACGACTACTATATTTGCTTTACCTCCGGAGAAAAAGAAAGTAAATTAAGAGACAAAAAAAAAAAAAAGAAATTATGTGCGTGTTCTACGAGTACTGTGTGAAACGAGGGACGCCTGTATACATATTGTAGAATAGATAACTTGATTACTGATTTTAGGTGATTTTAAATGTGTTTACTAAATTTACAAAAAATAGTAAAAATTTAAAATCCGGACAATATTATTTTGCACAAGTATTTTAATCTAAAGTGTATAATATATTTTTATAGTTACGAACAATGCTCTTTGAACTTACCTGTTTCTTTCTTATCTGTAAGATAAATCGTAAACGATTGTCGTCATCCGAAATTGGCGCACGCAAAATGCATTAAAGTATGCTATGCGCTTTTCCATCTCCCGATTCCAGGACGATTGTGTCGTCTCCGACCGAAAGATGTCGTTTGTCGTCCCATTCGTGTCGGATGGCATCCGTCTCGCCTTTAAAATCGGGACGACATTCATTCATCTGGTTACTTTCTTCGAAATATAGCAATGGCGTTTAAATTCGACATCTCTGCTCCAATTTGCAGACGATTGATAAAAGATGTAGCAATAAAAGTTTTTCGTCATTTTATTTTACACTTAGTATTATTTTTTGTTGCTCAGACAATTTTTAATGCTTCAAAAAAGATCAAATTTTCATTCTGAACTTTCTTCGATGAGCAACACAGTAGTCGTGGCATTTAAGTTTGACGTGTCTGTTTTGAGTGATGTTCGTGACTAGAAAAATATATTATACACTTTAGATTAAAATACTTGTGTTAAATAATATTGTCCGGATTTTATATTTGTATTATTCTTTGTAAATTTAGTAAAAATATTTATAATCGCCTAAAATTAGTAATCAAGTTATCTATTCTACAATATGTATACAAGCGTCCCTCGTTTCGGTCGTACAGTAGTCGTAAAACACGCATATAATTTTATTTTATTATTATTTTTTTTTGTCTCTTAATTTGTTTTCTTTTTCTCCGGAGGTAAAGCAAATATAGTAGTCATAATCTGTTAAATTGAGCAGTCATAATAATAGACGTGCGAACACAGTGCTGTTTCGAAATGAAATGCGGTGGAAAATGACCCCTTCGGGGAAACGATATCGTTTGAGTGGAAAAGCAGTGCTATAGACGACACGACACCGTACTTATCGTTGCAGAATTACCGTCCGACTTTCGTCGTTGTCGTGTCGTCAAGTGGAAAAGCGCCCTTAGGGCGCTTTTCCTAATTTGGTTGGCTTAATTTGGTTGTCAACACATATGCGAGAAAGCTTATAGATGCGTCTATTTCCACCATTAAATCGGATGCTTGGCCTTTCCTCTCACCGGTGCTTAGACTGTACAGAATATATTTAACTGTGAGAAAAGTGAGCTGAAGTAACTAATTAATTTATGCGCAGACGCTTTTTAAATATAAGAATGTTTGGTATGGAGCAAGACATATAGATAACATTGCACTGAACATCTTAATCTGTAATATTTTTTTTTTTTTTTTGCAAAATTGAATATAGAAATTGCAATGCGAAAGAAGTACGAAAGTAAAATTAAAGTTGTAATTTGTTTGTATATATATATATATATATATATATATATATATATATATATATATATATATATATATATATATATATATATATATATATATATATATGTATATGTATATATATATATATATATATGTATATGTATATATATATATATATATATATATATGTATATGTATATATATATTATATATATGTATATATATATATATATATTATATATATATATATATATATATATATATATATATCTAGAGAGAGAGAGAGAGAGAGAGAGACAGAGAGAGAGAGAGAGAGATAAAACTAATTCTCGATTAATGATTTCAACATTCGAACTTAAAGAAGTTAATATTATCATAAGGAAAAAAAATGAGTAAAGTTCAGTTACTGCATGTTTCTGGTATTTCTTGAAGCGAACTATGAGCTTGAAGTAAAAGTATTATTTCATCCTTATGAAACAAAAAGACTGGTTTTTGTGACTTCTGTCTTCCTCCTCTTTTCGGTACATGTGTCGGCATTACTATCCTCAACGAAACTTATTAGTCATTCCACTATGTCGTCGACACGTCTGATACCTTACCAGTTTCTTTACTTTTCTTCCTCTTAATCAACCCTCATTAACAGAAAGAAAAACTGGAAGAAATTACATTGAACCTTTCTTGCTCTTAAATGCTTGGGGCAAGTGTCCCGCTTCTCCCTTACCCTTTTACCAACGGTATTGTCTCTCCTTTAAAACCCACTTTCAGAGCTCTCACTTAATTTTGTTTTTCCTCTGGAGTGGTGGCATTATCAACTCAGTTGTCGCCTCGATAGAAACCGAGGTTGACTTCCTCGTGCTAGAGATTATGACCTCGTTGTTCTGTGGATACAAGATGACAGGCAATAAGTTGAGCTCTGTGGTTGAGCGGAAGTGATTTTTACCCTTTGATGACCGAATTTTTTTTTAACTTATGGCGTGTCTCTACGATATCACAACTTCTCACTTTGTTACGTTGCTGTAGGAAATGTTTCATCATTTTTCGAAGCAGGTTAGGAGGAAAGCAAAACATTGCATTGACATCAGAATTTTTGCTTTGAATCCTTGATTCCTTGAAAAGCTGAAACGAAAACTATCTGCTGTATGTCCGGTTCTTTTACTTCTTGATGGATCGTTCTTTCAAAGTAGTTTTCCTTCTAGTTTTGTTTAGTCGTCAGTATTTCTCACTCATCAACTTAGACAAATGGAATTGATGGTTTTTATAATTGTAGCAGAGAATTTTTTTTTATAAAGCACATTTTCCCACATTAAAATTTGTTCTCACTAGGGCAGTTCAATTTACTAAATAAACTTCCGTCAAACATTAGCGGATAAGACCCTTTAGCTTCTCATTTTGCTAAATAGCCGACTTAGATTGGCTTGATCTTGTGGACGGTAAGACAACTTTTACTAGTATGACGGGTTGATCTAAGCAATGATTCTGTGTTAATCAGACACAATGACTTGTGATTGAACATTGAAAGAGCAGGAGAATAAGCAACAAAAATATAAGGTGGTCTAAAAGCAACTTATTTTATATAAGCCATTGCGACCTATCTGTGGGACAAAAATTTTTGGACATAGTAATTTGAAGATATGAGCAGACTTTAAAAAACGCAGTACTCAATGACCAACTTTCTAAATTCACTAACCGAAACACCCATTTCTACTTTCACAAATTGATCAGCGTATGAAAAACCACAATTGGCGTTGAAACGATTGACGTGTGAATGAAACTGCTTAATAATAAATTCAAGCACTGGACTGAACATTATTTTTTTTCCCTTTTTGATACCAAAAAAAGGTACAAATTCCGAATATTTAATTCTTAGTTTCAAGAAATAAGTTGTTTTTCTCCTTCTTCTTCTTCCTTTTCTTCTTTTATCTTTTTTTCTTTTTTGAAAACAGTTAAATATCTTTTTCATGAAAAACGATTAAATGAGATGCTTTTGCATTGTTTAAATTTGTGCCTCAGAACCAGAACGATGTAAGCCCAAAAATGGCCATTTCTAATTTATTACTGCATTGTATGTAGAATCTTATTCAGCATCGACTCATGAGAACCTTACTCTACAAAAGAAATTCCTTTTCAATTATTTAACAGCATTAAGAAAGCTCGAGTACCATCCTTTGCATGCATTCGAAAATCGTTTTTACCCTGTACTGAAAAGTTGTGAAAATGGACTTACGTTAGTCTGGTTCTAATGTACAGAAATGTTACTGCTGCTTTATTTGTTCCCTTACTTATTTTTACGCATCTATTTCATCATATGATATATTTAAAATTTGAGTACTTTTATTGTCTTTACTCCTTTTTTCATTTTCCTTATAAATTGTCATTTTTTTAAAATTTTTTTTCTGCTACTGAGCTGGTGGTAAAGGGCACTACGTCCCCTTTTAGTTTTCCTACTCTACTGCTAAAATAAAAGAAAAAACGAAAAAAGCTTCAAAAGTGGCTCAATACATCTTAACATTATTGCGAAGTCAAAAAAAAAAAAAGTAAAGATCGAAATCTTTAAAATTGGAAAGTAGGGTTTTGAGACGGGGAAAAGTGTGTGTTTGACGGTCCGGCTGTCTGTCGGTCAGTCTGTTTGTCGGTCAGTCTGTCTGTCGGTCAATCTGTCGCTCTGTCTCCCTGTCGGTCTTAGTCTGTTTTTCTATCTTCCTCCTGACAACTTTTGAATGAACAGTCCGATTCGGATGAACTTTCTTATTCTAAAGATCTTGGCGAGAGTACTTTATTCATGCATTTGATTGTCTGATTTGAACAGCTTTTCGTTCAATGTTGAACAGTTTTAAAAACCTGCTCCCCCATAGTACCTTTTTAATTAACAGCCTGATTAGAGCAAACTTCTTTTTGTTCGAAAGTTTTTGACAGGGATACTTTACCCCGAATTTGAATTTTTAATCTAAATTATTTTTTTCTGAGTGTTTTAACATTTTTTAAAACTAGTCCCCTGCTAAAACTATTTAATGAACCTTCTGATTCGACAGAACTTCTGTTTTTTCGAAAGATCTTCTCGAGGGCAACCCATTTTCCTATTTGATTTTTCGATTTTCACACTATTTTTCGACTTTTTTACTCTTATCACCCAACACCTAGATTTTCTCTTGAAACTGTGCAATCTTAAACAAAATTTAGATCGAGGTTCCATCTCTTTTTGATCCATCCTGAAAAAATTGCCAACAAATCATTGCAAAAGAAAATATAAAACGAAAGAAAAATCTTAGGCATTTTATGTGTTTGCTTGAAGCGTGCCTGCTAATAACCTGCTAGAAAGCGTCTTAAATGTCCTTGTAAGCTCATATATTATTGTTTACACGATTTTTCACGAGACTTGAATGAAAAAAACAGCCGCCGGTTACTAGATCTAAACAGAAAACTTATCAGTTTTCCGCCGTAACTCTGATGACCTTAATCCCCCGCTAAGGATCAGGCTCTGAGACAAAGAAACTCGTTACTGGATCGGTGATGCTACCAAAATGCGGTGGCTTCTTCTGATAAATGACCAAAATAAAAGAAGAAAAAAAAAGAGATTAAATCAAGGAGATTGAAACTTAAGGTAGTTCATCACAGTTGCATCTTTGGAAATGTTGCCTTGGTAAAGGAAAGCACGTTAAGAAAAAAAACTCTCATGAGTCGTAGTTTTGAAATTATCTATCCGATTGCTTTGACTGCTACGGTTACATTATCTGTTATAAAAACACCTTCGAAATTGTTTACTAATCTTACAGCGCAACTTTGTGTAACCTTACAATTAAATTCTTCGTTCTTCTCCAACATTTGTATTTGTTATCTTTTTTTTAACATGGTATATTTCACCTTCAGTGGAATTAACCGAAATTTGCGTCACATTTAAGCCATATTTTTGAAGTTCATCACCGCAGCGTCTTCAGAAACGTTGCCTTGGAAAATTAAAGCTCGTTAAGAAAAACTCTCATGAGTCGTAGTTTTGAAATTATCTATCCGAATGTTTTGACTGCTACAATTCTGTTGTATCAACAAATTCAAAGTTGTTTACAAGTTTCACAACACCTTTGCGTTACCTTCAATTAAATTCTTCGTTTCTTTCCGACATTTGTTTTCGCTCTTTTTTTCCACCATTGTATAGTTGTCCTTAGGGTGAATTAACCGAAATTATAGCCAAATTCAATCAATTCACATTTTTTGTAGAGATCTTTATCTTTCAAAGTTCAAAATATAGTAAAAATAAATAATGAAAGCAGAAACTATGCAATTAAACTCACATTTGTGCCAAAAATTTTCCAATTAAGTTTGTTTGATTGTTGAGAGCAATAAACACAACTCGATGTAAAAGATAATATGTCAAATATTGAAACTCGAAACTGTCATTTTGGTAAAGTTACCATAATTATACAAGTTGCTCAGTAGCATAGTATGACTATCGCTCCATGGTTCTTCATGGCAAACTGAAAATATTTTACCATTGCACTTTACCCCGCTATTTCACTTTACCCCACATTCCCCTACATCCTGCCTCTCTTAATGTTGGTTCACATGTTGTGTAAAACCTATCATGGACAAAAACTACGAATTAAATGTTTTATTGCAAAATAGCAAAATCGCCATATTGGGCCATATTACCTTGACAGTCAGGAAAAAAGTCCCAGTCCAGCGGGTTATTTGCCCCACTTGAAGTAACAATGAAAAGCTTATAATCAGCTAGCAGCACACAAAATTTACACAAATAGAAACATTTTTAAATAACGTCGGATGAGGTGTACGTTTTTTCAGTTATTTGCATAGATTACACATTTGTCTATCCAGAAGTACATTTTTTCTTTTTTGTCTATTCCAGTTGTTACTATTGCGTGTCACAAAGTACCTTTTCAACAGTTAAAAAACCTGCAACTCCAAATCTCACCCCGGCAATAAAAGTGCCACTAATCGAAAGTCACCGTTTCCCACAAAACTATATACATAAAAATGGATGCATGTATATATATGTTTGTTTGTTTGTATGTTTGTTCCTTATACAAATCCAATTTTGGTCGAATTTTCATCAAATTTGGCACAGAGGTTTCTGGATGCACTAGAATTCATATAGGCATCGTTTTGAAATTAAAGAAAAATCCAAAAAGACTCAAAATTCAAATATTTTGTCTTAAAGTGGCCATTTTATTTCAATTTTGAAGATAAAGAGTAATACAGATAAGATTTTAAGCATACAAATTGATAAAATTTAACACATTCAAATATGAGTTTCCAACAATGATTACGATTAACAATGAATTATTAATTTAAGGTTCACCTATTTCATTTTAGCATGAAATAAGTTAAAAACAATACATGCTACAATTATCTGTGCTCAACACTATTTAAACCACTCTTATGAACCACTATGTAGCATTAATACGCACCCGGGGCAACGTCAGGTGATAAGCTGGTAGACAAATAAAAATGTTATGAATTTGTAATGTACATTGTAACAGAAAAATAAGTACTATTCGTAATATTTCAGTTCTGTTTCATCCATTAGTGCTTTTGTGATGATATTATATTGCTTAGAAAATTCTAATTTATTTATTTGTCAGTGTTGTGTGTAGGGAGGGGGGCTTGTGTGATTTAGAATTTAAACTTAGAAAAGATTTCAAGTTTTGACGTTTCATGCAAAATAATTTTAAGCTCGAAAAGAATAATAAGATTGATTAACAACGATTTTGCTAAATGAAACAGTTAAAGTGTTTCTGGTGTAATTTTTAACGCTGATTTTAAATAAAAAATCAGAATTTTTACATCACACACAGTTTTTGCATAATCATGCGTTTTGAGTGTTTATTTTTCCCGTGCTTTCGTATATCACGTAATGATAACAACTCATAATTAACAATTAAAATCTTGTCATAAAGACAAGAAATATTGAGATAAATAGTCAGCTTTGCAGTTGCTGCAGTGATGACATGGTGGTCAGTCTTAATTTCACCTATTTTCCTGACACAGTGAACCTGGATTGAATTATTTTTCGTGTTTTTATATTTCAATGCAAACATAAAGAATTTATAAATTATGATTCTAAGGAAGATGCTTTAGTATACTGTATTAGTACTAACTCTGTTATGGCTATATTCGTATTTTAATATAAAACAGAAGAGACTTGGTATTAATTCTGTTGAAAGTAGTTAAAAAGCTATACTATTGCATGATCGTAACCCGTTGCCTTCGGTCCCGCAAGTATATTCAGTCAAAATAAAGGAAACCATATGAAGATTCGTAAGTTTTTTTAGATAAAATTTAGAACAACATAAATCATGGGGCAATTATTTTTCGGCCTAAAATTAGATTAGATAAGTTTTATTAACTGATAGTATTAACGCTGTTTTCTCCCCTGCGAATGAGATAGCAATAGCAAGAATTGAAAAAAAAAAGACTGGACCTGCTGTCCTACTTTTGCTTCATATTAAATTAAACCTTTTCAAAAACTTATTTAAGCTAATTTAAAAGTGATTTTTGGTCACGAAACTTATGTTTAAGAAACAATTAGAATAAAGTAATGTAAGGATCTTTCAAAACTTTAACTTTGTTTTTACTCATAGTTTGAGCATACTATTAAGTGAAAAATTAAATTCTGAAATAGCATGTGCCAGATCTGAGTTACTCAAAAACAAAAAAAAGGAAGAAGGAAAATTCAGTACAACCTCGTTCATCCGCTCTAAGTGGGACCAAAAGCAATTTGGAAGATCGAACATTTGAATAATCAGGGTACAATGAGCACTACCAAGCAAATCCTAAAGTAAGCAAACTTACCATTCCCTATATTACAAAAACATATAGTTATTCAGGTTTACACGCCGTGTCTGGTAAAATGCCCCCGTGCTAAAACACCCGTGCACTGGTAGGAATTTTTTCAGAGGTAGTGGTATGCAAAGAAGTGTCTAGTGTAATGTCCAGTTTTTCTTTCTTTCTTTTTTTTTTTTCTCTTTTCTACCGATTATCATCATTATTAGTGCTATAAGCAGCAAGAAAAAGATAAAACCTTGTAAAATCTCCTTTTCTTAATTTAAAGTTAGTTTTAATGTTTGTTACATTGCTCATATTATGATTTGCATTAATTAAGTTAACTGTTACCCCTTTTCTCAATTATAATAAATTTTATGATGTATTCAAAGTGGGAAATTGTATCCTGGTGGAGTGGGGCGAATTGCTTTTCTATCAGATTAATATGCCTCGAAGTGCCAAATTTATTTTTTGATAATAAGAATTAATTTCGCATTTGTTAGTGCTGATCGATTTATAACGGGCATCTAGGCCTTCATTAAAAAGGATTTGGTATTATTGTCCATTTTTCATGAACACAACAGTTTTTATCGGTACTTCCGCCTAGTTGGGGCGTGGTACCCCGACTTACTATATAATATGTTGTAGCAAAATTACTTAGAATTGTTAGAAAAATACTTTTAAAAATAAAAACAATTTTACACGTATATTTTCAACAAAGTGTCCTCTGTCTCGGAGAAGTATGTTGGAATGAAGCACCGTTAATCTAGCACATACTAGTGCTACTGACATTATAGTTTAGCTCCTTGTGTTTGTTAGGTGACCCCATAATTTACAGTACAATCCATGCAGAAATTACATTTAGTCAAAATAATAAAAAGTGATTGTTCCGCTTATTTACAGTCACAAATAAAAATGTGAAGACCAGCAACAGGCTCTGGGCCCAGCTAGACCGATCTTAGTTTATTGCCACTAATAATGATTAATGGCCCTCTGAGAGCTATCAACTCTTTTTTACTTATTACAACCTTTTCCGGTTAGCTATTCCAAGTGCCTACAACTGTAATAATTTTTCCTGATCTAAAGGTAAGCCTGAGATTTGAATAGCTTAAAAACATTGACCCCTTGTCCTGCTCTCCATACAAAAATTTATATCATTAATATCATTCATTTTGACAAAATTAAACAACTGAGTTGTGTCCCCTCTGACTTTTGCTCTGCAATCTGCAATCTTGACTGCAATCATAATCAAAATTGGAAAATCCTATTTACTAACCTTGTTGCCCTCTTTTGAAACTTTTCCAAAAAGTTGATATCTTTCGAAAGATGAAGAGATCACAAGGGTGGATCCAGAAATGTTCCAAGGAAGGAACGATTTTTTTTTCTACTTGCCCCCTTTTTTTACCACATATCCTGGTTAATACAAATTATTACAAATGTTTCGGTCTTCAATTTCGAAAAAATTCCATATCAGAGCACCGAATCCCAACCACTTCTCATAGGATCATCAAAGACGATCAATCTAAAATTGCCATTTTACTTTCTTCTATATCTAATATAAAGAAGAAAGTATTGGATTCGTGAAAATTTTCGAATGTCGAATTTTGACGAATTTGCACGTTTTAAGGTGCGCTGAGTCCATTTCGACCATTTTTTGGAAAATGTCTGCCTGTGTGTCTGTGTGTAAGTCTGTATGTGTGTGACCAGTTTTTGTGGGCGCGCTAGAGCAAAAACTACTGCATGAAATCGAACAAAAATTTTTGCACTTATGTACCACCATGTGAATTGATGCACCTGACATTTTTTAGCGAATTCCTCCAAGGGGGTGGAGCAATTGCACGTGTTCTGCGCGTGGGTGATTGCTATATCTCAGAAAGTAACCGGCGGAAGCAAACAAAAATTGGTCCATAGGTAGACCCTACTGAGTACAGGTGCTGATTCAATTTGCGTGTCAATATCTTGAAGGGGGGTGGAGCAATCGCACGTGTTCTGCGCGGGGGTGATTGCTATATCTCAGGAAGTAACCGGCGGAATCAAACGAAAATTTGTCCATAGGTAGACCCTTTTGAGTACAAGTGCTGATTTAATTTGTGTGTCAATATCTCAAAGGGGGGTGGAGCAATCAAAAGTGATTATTTTGTCATGGCACCTACAGTATCTCTAGAAATATTGCTGCCATTTGAATGAAATTTGGAATAACACTAACCCAATATGGAAGCAAGCATCGATTAAATTTTGGGGCCAATCGCCCCAGGGG
This sequence comes from Uloborus plumipes, assembly GCA_038373865.1. Lineage (NCBI taxonomy): Eukaryota > Metazoa > Arthropoda > Arachnida > Araneae > Uloboridae > Uloborus > Uloborus plumipes. Next base: position 20,537 of record JAXGGA010003277.1, on the reverse strand, counting down.
GAGGGTGGGGTGATTTTTGCTCTTAGTCAACAATGCGAAAACATAATTCATTAAAAAATCGGTTTCACGCTATTTAATTATCAAAATAGCTGAAAACTTTCGATGATTTGAGATTTTTAACTGTTGCCAATTTCTATTTACTAACAAATACAATGTTTGCAATCAATCTAAAAAAAGAATTTTGCAATGATTTCCAATTTCGCTCATTGATTCTGCATTTGCAGGGTTATTACGATAATTGGGAAATTAGAGCTATCTCCAATTATTCGGGCGAGTACGTATTTTATTTTGTAACCGGAATTTATAAGATATATAGAAAAAAGTTTCGTGACGGCTACTACAGCTAGTTTTAAATTCAAAATCGAAAAACTGCTGGAGAAGAGTCCCTCAACGGAGGGGCGATCGCCCCCATCGCTCCTCCCTTGAGCGAACAAAACTCTTACCAAAAATCTAAATAAAGGCAGAAGAACCTTCTTACTTCTTAAATTAGAAAAATCTGATGATATGTAGAGCAGTCAATGAAATCAAATGTAATAATTTAATTAAATTACGTTCTAACTCTAAAATATTTTGAAATAATCTATGCACGCAAACCTTTTAAATCAGCTTCAGATTTTATCCGTCTAAACTAGAGCCCGATTAGAAAAATATCTTCTGCCACTGCAGATCAAGTAAGAGAGCGTTATTCAAACATTATAGTGTCGCCATCTTTGAACCAAATGAATTAGTAAATGTTAGGAGTTTTTTAAACGAATATTTTGGTGGCGCCATCTATACGTTGATGGAAAAAAAACTGCGGATTTTTTTTTTTTTTGAACAATGACAAATTGCTATGTTTTCTATGACCTCTAACATCGTGCAGTCCATCTTTCAGATTGGCAATCTGTCAATGTGTCGCCCCCCCCCCCCGGTGCTCCACGAATCCGAACCTGCATACCATCACCTGCAGACGGGGCCCATGCTGTACGTAGTGGCAAACGCACACCAATCGCAATTCGTCATTGCGAAAAACATAATTCAAATTCAAAATGTCAAAAATCAAATTCTTTTTTTTCTACCTTAGATTTCACATTGGCCGTGTAACATTTATTTCTAATTTGATCTGAATTTTGTTGGTTTTGCTACTAAGCTTTGTACAGCGATCCCACTCATGCAACGATTTTATTGGTTGCGACGTTGCGAGACACCATCACTAGATTTTTCTATTAGAGTAAGACATGGCACGTTAGTTCATGAAACATTTAGTATATTTTTTGTATGTATGTACATAAAACGTAATCATTTATGAAAAAAAATTATCACAAGTGAAAAACTATAACATTTTTTAATTTCACACAGATAAAATACATTTTTTGTATTTATTAAGTTTTTTAATCTATCAACTTTTATTCACACATTTCGAAACCTGTCCTTGATGTATAATCTTTGGGGCATTTCACTGAAAAGAAAAAAATATATAAGCTTCAACAAAACAGCAAAATGTGGAAAAAATTACTAAATAACATTACCTTTCATTATTTTAAATAAAACCGAGAGGTTAACTCATGAAATGATTCTGAAACTTTTCCAATGAAAGCTTAAATTTAATGTAAAAACATATTCTTGATAAGGCAAAACTTGATCATTCAAAAAAATTATTTAAGGACGGGGAAAATATACATTAATATGCTGAAATGCTCTTACTGCAAACAGCTTCTCCTGCGTTGCTTGACAACTGGAACCCAGCTTCACAAGTAAAATTCTTGGCATCATGGAATTCTGTCAAATCGATTTATGAAATTAAAATTTGTTTTCAATAAATACTATTTTTTTAGCCTTTACCAAACACTTTGAGGTACAATTTTTGTGTATCAAAGAAGATTTGTTTATTGATGTCACTACTACTTCCGCCAGGTGTAAATCATACGTTAATTTTTGTGTCAAAATTTTGCTGAAATTTAGCTTTATTTTTTTGACATAAAAAATTTGAATTTTTTCCAAGAACTTCATGGATTTTAAAAAGAAACTATCTTTCAAACTTGAACTCAAGAAAATACCTACAAGAAAATAGGGTTTATGAGAATGGATGCAGAAGGATCATTCCATGTCAAGTGTCCCAAATTTCGAGAAAATCCCCACTCGACCCCCTCCGATTTTGATGAAAATTTTTTTGGATGTACATATAAAACTTGTATGAAACCATACCAAATTATAGCTCCATAAGCCTTATGGTTCAGCCAATAAAAATTATTTTATAAAGGCCTTTCGTGTCTTTAAAAAATGACCGAGTCGTCAAGTTTGGGCTTTTATTGCTCGCGACCTAAGACGATTATCAGGCTCAAATTTGGTGATTCTGATCACTGTTTAGGGTAGACTAGCCTACTTGTATAACAAAAGCTCCATGCACTGTAGATTTTTTGCAATTTGCTGCCAAAGTTGGTGAAAAAGCGTATTTTGGCAAATTTTGACCATACGTTATCAGCTTGTATCTGCTGAGAGAATGACTTTCTAAAGCTAATTCTTTCCTCGTTTGTAGCCTGATAGTTCGTCCGAAATGTGTGCAAGTGGCATCTTGATAGTTCAAATAATTGCTGAATTATGCGAATTGAAATTCCAGTCAAATTTCTTTTTTCTCAATTTTGTCTCAATTTCAAAGGGCAATATCTCAAAAGGGTCATTTTGTATTTCAATTTTCTTTACCTCATTGGAAAGAACCCCCTTTTTTAAACTAAAAAACGTTATTTTTAGTTTTGAAACAAACTAGTTTCAAGGGGATATTGCAGATCAAAAATGTATGCGTCATTCAACGTGAAATCAAAGAAAAAAAGACAGACATCAAAAGTTGATGTCAGTTTGTTCTATTAAAATTTACAGGAGCTTTTGTACTTATGTTTTGATGAAAAAACACTTTTTAAGATATTTTTGAACTTTAGTTTTTGTGTGCGCATCCGTAAAAACTCAAGAAATGGCAAAAAATAAAGTTTCGTTTTTTCAAAAATAATTACCTTCTTATCGCTGCTATAAGAGCTTGGTTCTTTTCCTATGTGTTATTTTTAAGCTCTTGAAACAGAATTTCGGATGATATGTCACTTGGCAAGGTGTCGTTAATATTTTAAATTCATAAAAAGCATTGTTTCCTTTTTCAAAAAAATAAAAATAATTAATGAATGAGATAAATAATAAATAAAACAGTTAACATGGTGTGTACGTGATAAAAAATATGCATAATAAGACTGCAAAACCATTATTCTAAAAAGCGATGACGAAAGTTTTCGATAGAGTTGAATATTGCAATTATTTCCACCATGTAAATGATAACAATAGTATTTGAAAATATGATAAGTAGTAATTGAAAATCCGTTCTTTATACTGCCGAGGATGTGTCTAGATATTCAGCTTATAATAGCAATTTGCCCATAACCAAAAATGATAAAAAATGGGAAAATGCTTTTTATGACATTGAATTATTAATGACCTACAACCTTGCCAAGTGACATATCATCCGATATTCTTTTTCAAGAGCTTAAAAATAACACATAGGAAAAGACTCAAGCTCTTACTGCAGCGATAAAAAGATAATTCTTTTTGTTAAAAACGAAACTTTATGTTTTGTCATTTCTTGAGATTTTACGGATGTGCACCCAAAAACTAAAGTTCAAAAATATCTAAAAAAGGGTTTTTTCATCAGAACATAAGCACAATAGCTCCTGTAAATTTTAATAGAACAACTTGACATCAACTTTTGAGGTCTATGTCTTTTTTTCTTTGATATCACGTTGAATGACGTACACATTTTTGATCTGCAATATCCCCTGAAACTGGTTTGTCTCAAAAATAAAAATAACGTTTTTTAGTTAAGAAAAGTGTGTTCTTTCCAATGATGTAAAGAAAATTGAAATTTAAGATGACCCTTTTGAGATACTGCCCTTTGAAATTGAGACAAAATTGAGAAAAAAGAAATTTGACAGGACTTTTAACTCGCATAATTCAGCAATTATTTGAACTATCAAGATGCTACTTGCACCCCTTTCGGACGAACTATCAGGCTACAAACGAGGAAAAAATTTGCTTCAGAAAATCATTCTCTCAGCAGATACAAGCTGATAAAGTATGGTCAAAATTTGCCAAAATACGATTTTTTAACAACTTTGGCAGCAAATTGCATATATTCTACAGCGCATGGAGCTTTTGTTACACAAGTTGGCTAGTCTACCCTAAACAGTGATCAGAATCACCAAATTTGAGCCTGATAATCGTCTTAGGTCGCGATCAATAAAAGCACAAACTTGACGATTTGGTCATGTTTTCCAAGACACGAAAAAGAGGCCTTTATAAAATAATTTTTACTGGCTGAACCATAAGGCTTATGGAGTTATAATTTGGTATGATTTCATGCAAGTCTTATATGTACATCCAAAAAAATGTTCATCAAAATCGGAGGGGGTCGAGTGGGGACGCCTCGTACACTTGACATGGAATGATCCAGAATCTCTGTTCTCCAGCACGCATTTTGGTTCCAGTTGGTGTTTGACCTTCACTTCACATACCATTCCAGGGTCCACCGTACATACCACAACTCGAGGTTTGATCGGGATGGGGCGCTCTGTTCTTTTTGAACCAGGCCATGGGCGAGCAAACCCTTGGCCCCGCACCCTTAGAGGTATCTTTTAACTTGGAGGACTTTGTGACAACGAACATTAACGTCCCTCAACCACCATTAATGAATACGGTGGGTCTTTGATCGGCTTGAATTGAACCCGGGACCCTCCGGTTACGAGTCCGACGTCTTACCGATCGGGCTACCACGGTCCTGGTGTGATTTTACGGTGCACATCGTTGAAATAAGGTTGTAATTAGGGATGCACCGATAAGTAAATTGGCCGATTACCGATTACCGATTAATCGGTTGTTGATAATCTGCCGATTAATCGTCTGAGCCGATTAACGATAAGAATGATTGTTTTTCGACCACCAATTTTCCCATCAGTGTTTTTTCTCTCTTATGCAATTCCAAGTTTAGAAATAGTAAGTAATTTATTTGTGAGAGAAGATTTTTTTTCCCTTTTCCTAGTTTTCACAAACTAATTTCAACATTTTATCAAATTTCTTAAAACCAATTTTCATATTATTGTCAATAACATTACTAACACATTGTTAGTTATGTCAATTGGACATGAAAATTGGGACATAAAAAGAGGGGGGAGGGGGAGTTTGTGGTGAGCACTTCAATTTAGGAGTATTTTTAATTCATATTTTGTAATAATTAGCAGCAATTTAATTCAATACTTTCATTCTTTGAAAATTAGAGATTATATAAAAGCACTGCTAAGGAGAAAAATATCGCCACATGAAAAATGTTGCAACATTGTCTTCGTATATTTATTCAAAGTAGGAGAATTAATTAGAAAAAAGCTTTATATCGTCTGTGAGGATTATTATTACTGTGAATAAACTTATTCATCATAGTTTCTTAGTGAAGGTATACCTTAAAGAATCATATTTGAAAAATAATTTTTCGGCCGATTAATCGGCCCAAATTTTGCCGATTATTAATAATCGCCAAAGTGGCCGATTATGGCCGATTAATCGGTACTGCCGATTAATCGGTGCATCCCTAGATGTAATGATGTCTTGTCCAGATAAGGTTGCGCTTTTTAAAATAAATTACAGCTGTTTTTAATGCATAATTCCAATCAAGGGCTTTTCAAGTTTATCTCAATAAGTTTTTCGAACCTTAAAAAAAAACACGATTTTACAAACCTCTCTTTTTTTTTAACCGAGCGGGGCTCGGTCGCCAGGTATTGCATCTTCACTAAAAACATCTTGGGAAATTATGATCTTTTAACAGAAGTGTTTATTACATTTTAAGACGAAATAAATTCTGATGAAATTTAATATGCTCTGTGCGCTAAAAGGTCACACAACTGCCTAAATATATACCAACAATATTTAGACAGGTGTATGATTTCGTTACTGACTTTTGATGGATTTTCTTTCGTAATGTGTTCATATAACATTTGTAAAAACATATTTGACAGCGTTTTGGTTGACCTATGCTTTTTTTTTAAATTTTCTTATTTAACAAAACTAAGAAAAAAACTACTATGGTGAAGTTAGCACACACTTTTTATGAGATATTTACATGATTTTACAACTCTTTTTGAAAGAATTGCGTAACTAATTTCGATACCAACTGCTTTTAGCACAACGTAAAGAAGGACCGCTAGTGAGAACGATTTTTATAATTGAAGATTGTATAACTAGCGAGGGAAAAGACAGCAGGTGACTAGAAGAACATAAAATTCTATTCCAGAACATCACTACTTAGTAAAATAACGAAAGCTTTGGAAGATAATTTTGGAAGATACAAGTATTAAATACAGTAACATTCGCGAATTTAAGTTGAAGTCTTAATTACGCAGATAATACGATAAGAAATCATTACACATGAGGCACATGTGTGCTATAAGCAAGTAAGCAGCAGTATCTGCGAATTCTTTTATTTTCTTTTCTTTCTTTCCTTCCTTAATTTTTCTAGTTTTACTGCAGAAACTTGCTTATTGAGTTACCGCTGAAAATAACGCATGAAAAGATCCTCATACTTAACATTTTACATATATTTGTGGGGATCAAAAATGCGTTTTCTCAAACGAATTAAAATAACTTTTTTTCCCTTCAAATATATTGCAGATATTGCCGTTTACCCACCAACAGCAGTATTGTTAATTTGTTTTTCGGAAAAAAAGAAAAGAAAAGAAAAAATAAAGAAAGAGAGAGAAGTTATAAACCGTTAATCATAATCAGTTTTTAAGTACTCCGACACCATTAAAACTAAAACTGCTACTGTATAATGTATAAGTTTTAGATAACACTTACAGTTAGAAAAATACCTGTACATACCCAAACATTCTGAAATAATATCGCTTGGATCCCAGATTCCCGTTTTATTGCACATGTAGTACAGCTCTTTAGGATTTCGCATGTATCCATCGTTGCACGTTGGCGCGCATACTTTGCCGAACATCCAATCAATGCAGTTAGCTTGACCGTTTGGGGGATCTTCTATATCACTGCAATAATTAGCTGTGAATAAGAAATATGGGTCATGCAAGACAAAAACATAGACGATTTTAGTGCAATAATTCATATTTGTCATTGAATAAAAAATAAAAGAACAAACTGCAGACGTTTTTCATTTTAAATAGGCATGTGCGGTAAATACCACAGTGAAATAAATAACCTACAGTTGTAACTCATTTCGTTCAATACCAATAAATCAAGCCAATATGATATGCAAAAGCAAATGCATATATGCAATTCCATATTTCAGCACCCCCACTTTTTTATAATATAACCTGTTCAATAAGGCATCTGCCCCGACATCACAAAATTAAAATATTTTACCTCTTTGGCTAATTTCTTAAATTTTGTGAAGTTCTCAATCTATGCTAGAACCAATAATACATTTGCGAATCCGTTATTCAGTTTTCCTGTACATATCACCCCTTCATAAAAATGAAGAGTCATGTGTCATCTCTTCAAAGCTGTACTTTACTTCAATGTGTATTTATCACCTTAACAACAAAAATGTAGAAGATATTTTTTTCATACAGACGTGACAACTTCCTTAGCATGAATTTAAAAAATGGTACTTTTTTCTTATGGTTGAGTGCACATTTTAGTTTTTAGCTTATAAATATGAATACATATCTCTATAATTTCTTAACGCATATAAAAACGGGCTCTAGTCTTAAGTAAACTATTTTGCCAGTAAGATGTATAGTATATCTTTATTAATAATAAACAGAGAGCCTGTCCCTGCAACTAAATATAGTTGGTCTGATTCTGATTATTGGTATTTAAATACATTTGTATGTGTTTGTATGTCTGATCGTATTGCTTGGTGTGACATTGTTAATTAATAATTACTATGAAATATGAGATGCTATTGCCTTGAGAGGATGGACTTCTTTATTGACATATAAGACAAGACAAGGAGCAGTTACAGCAGAAGGAGAAGAAATAATACTCAGGGAATCGAACCCACGAAGCTTGTATCTCAGAGCCACGAATAAAACTAAATATGACATTTTAGTACGTGAAAAAAGGAAATAAAATTTATTATCAGGGACGGTTTTTTTATCAATACCGTAAAATGGGGTGAATCGGAACACTTTTCAGCTTTGATTGTAAAAAGAGCAGTTAAAAGATTTTTTTTTAATTTGATTTTTTGGGTAAAAACTTCGGTCTTGCTTTACTTTTGATATTACAAGCGAATACAAAGCATTTTGAACAATTGTTATTAAAATATATAGGAAATTATGGGTGTTCCGAATCACCCGCTGATAGGGGTCAATCGGAACACATGTTAAAATTTTTATTTTTTTCAATTTAACCTGTAATAGGTCTCACAAACATGAGTAATATTGATGGGGGAGAATAAGAACAGATAATTACTGTCAAATAAATGCATAATTTCAATACCAGTAAACGTGTATAATTTGTCAAAATTCAAAATAATTTTGAACTTATGAAAAATGAAAAGTAATTTTAAGAAATGCTTTTGAATTGAAATACAAAGATTTAACATGAATGGAAGTCACTCATGTCGTCCACAAATATGTACTTGTCCTTAAAACTAGCAATTGTGACTTGGCTTAAGTTTTTTCATAACATCTCCTGGGATGAACTCTGCCTTTTCTTTAGTTTCTTGAAATCTCTGGGTTTCGGGGATTGTCCTGAAAGATTTTTTCGCTTATTCATCACTGTCTGTGTGCTGGATTTTACTACATAAAGTCTATGTGACTTTCCCCTCGTATTTTAAGTAAAAAGAAGTCTCCTGGAGAAAAAATCTTTTGAAATCTGCAACTGTTTGTCATTCTAAGATCTAGTTGCTCACGAGAAGGGATAAACAGTAATAAATCCTTGTCCTTGTCTTGATTAGAAGAATTGGGGTTAGAATCTTGATTTTTCAAACAGTTTCCTTCAAATAAGTTTGAATTGGAACAACAGAACTAAGTGTTCCGATTCACCCCGCAAATTTTTTTCCTATGGCAATTTTCAGAATTCTTCATTTTTATGACACAATTTATAAAAAATGTAAATTCTAATGTGGTATTCTGTTGTTCAGATACATGTATAATTGAAACATACCACTCTTCGTTTTTAAATATAAGAAGGTTTGTTCTTGCATATGAAGTTTTGCAGTCTATGAAAATGTGATGTTTTCTAGCATTCCACGTGCAGCCCTCCTTAGAAGCCAGTAGCGTTGCCAGATTAACAAAAGTAATTTTTTCCTACTTCCTATGATCTTACCTTACTAAAAAATAATTCATGGCGAAAAATACCTAATAGTATATTTATGAAGAATTTCTTTGTACGGTCGGGAAGTTTTGTTCCGATTGACCCCGCTGTTCCTATACACCCCATTTTACGGTAATTTAATTTTCTTGATTTTTAATTCTTCACACGTGATAAAACCCGCATGTGTCCTTGAGATAAAGCTTTGTTAAAACAAGATTCAGAAAGGGAACCTGTTTTCGTGGTTTTTAACATATTTCATCTGTGAATTAAGAACCCACAGATTAAGTCCGGGTGAAATGAATTCCCTGGAAAATTCCGAATATTTTGGTACTGGTTACAATTTTTAACTACCTAGCGTTTTTGAAAAAGATTGTGTAAGAAACATGCAAACATACTCTAATTACTTAAATCATGGTTTCTAAAATAAGGAGTGAAACGCCGATGGTGGTGCAATTACGCAATAATCAATCCTTAATTGCAACGAAAGCAAAAGTTAAGAACAGTATTTAGTTCAAAATGAAATCAACTGTTACAACTTGTGCGGACATGTACTTTTGAATGTATTTTTCAGAAAAGAAATTACTTTAATAAAAACTCATTCCCACATTAATATTTGACCATATGGGAAAATACTTACTAGTAACGTTAATTTGAAAGGAGCAAGTAGCCATATTGCCTGCTTCATCTCTTGCTATGTATTCAACTGTGTGGATCCCTGGGGCTAGAGTTGAATTTGGTCTCTAAAACGATGAGCATACGAAATAAATGAAAGAAAAATAATTAAAGTAATGGTGCTGGCATAGGGGGCTGGTGCCCTAAAAAGTAGGGGATCAAAAAAACTGTGAGGGGTTATTTGACAACACTTCTGATGCTGCCCCACACCTCCCACAACATTTAGCTATATTATTTGATTTAAACATTGCTGATTAAAGATGAACTTTAACTAGCTGTCGTGGCCGTCACGAAACTTTCTTCTATGTCTATCTTATGAATTCCGGTTACAAAATAAAATACGTACTCGCCCGAATAATTGGAGACAGCTCCAATTTCCCGATTATCGTAATAACCCTGCAAATGCAGAATCAATGAGCGAAATTGGAAATCATTGCAAAAGCCTTGTTTAGATTAATTGCTAACATTTTATTTGTTAGTAAAAAGAAATTGGCAACAGTTAAAAATTTCAAATCATTGAAAGTTTTCAGATGTTTTTATAATTGAATAGCGTGAAAGCGATTTTTTAATGAATTAATTTTTCGCATTGTTGACTAAGCGCAAAAATCACCCCACCCTCCCCTGGGGCGATTGGCGCCAAAATTTAATCGATGCTTGCTTCCATATTGGGTTAGTGTTATTCCAAAGTTCATTCAAATCGCAGCAATATTTCCCAAGATACAGTAGGTGCAATGACAAAATAAGCACTTTTGATTGCTCCACCCCCCTTTGAGATATTGACACACAAATTGAATCAGCACCTGTACTCAATAGGGTCTACCTATGGACCAATTTTCGTTTGATTCCGCCGGTTACTTCCTGAGATATAGCAGTCACCCCCGCGCAGAACACGTGCGATTGCTCCACCCCCCTTCGAGATATTGACAAACAAATTGAATCAGCACCTGTACTCAGTAGGGTCTACCTATGGACCAATTTTCGTTTGATTCCGCCGGTTACTTCCTGAGATATAGCAATCACCCCGCGCAGAACACGTGCGATTGCTCCACCCCCCTTGGAGATATTGACAAACAAATTGAATCAGCACCTGTACTCAGTAGGGTCTACCTATGGACCAATTTTCGTTTGATTCCGCCGGTTACTTCCTGAGATATAGCAATCACCCCCGCGCAGAACACGTGCGATTGCTCCACCCCCCTTGGAGGAATTCGCTAAAAAAAGTCAGGTGCACCAGTTCACATGGTGGTACATATGTGCAAAAATTTTTGTTCGGTTTCATGCAGTAGCTTTTGCTCTAGCGCGGCCACAAAAACTGGTCACACACATACAGACTCACACACAGACACACAGACACACAGACAGACATTTTCCAAAAATGGTCGAAATGGATTCAGCACACCTCAAAACGTGCAAATCCGTCAAAATTCGACATTCGAAAATTTTCACGAAACCAATACTTTCTTCTATATATTAGATATAGAAGAAAGTAAAAAACGCGGAATATATCCTCAAAAGTCAAGACGGTTGACCATCATTGATTAGATCCTTCTGATTAAAAGTTTTACTCTTATGAAAAAACATGAAAAAGGTCCATTTTTGTGGAATTTTCAGCTTTCGTTTTAGTGAAATAAATCGATCCGCTGAGTAACAGCTCATTCTTCAATCGAGAAATTATTTTTTAGCTCTGAAAAGTGATGAGGCAAAGTCATTTCATTTTTGGAAGTGAGGGGGCAGTCGACCACTTACCCCTGTACGAGCCGCCTATGGGTGCTGGGTACCCTCAATATTCGTTCAAGCGAGGCCAAAAGTATTCCTCTTGTCAAATGTCTGATGCCTGCTAAATCATAGTTACTTTACACCATATACGTTGGTTAAGTTACTCCATTGCAGTGGAGGCAGCACTGCTGCCACCGTATTTATGGAGTAAGGTAATATCTATATATTTTTACAGTTTATACAATTATTTCATTGCAACATTACGAGGCTTCTTATTCTCAATGTAATAGTGAAACAGCAGCTGAACCAAATGACATGAGCATATTTGCACTAGAGTAAAAATCTGGTGTGGACCCCACACTAATTCCCTTAACGTTTAAATTTCGGAATAGATGCCTTATGTATTAAAATAGTGCCTTAGAGGGAGCAAGATAACAATTAAAACATTTACACCCCTAGTTTGCTACGAATCAATTCCAAAAAAAAGTTTTACAATGATTCATTTTCTAAATATCGCCGATTTTAACATCACCCGGTGGATATATTGAAGAATATCGCCAATTCGAACCTAATTCAAAAAATCATTTTTTCGCCAAATTTGTCCCCAACTTGGCGATATCACTGCAGTGTGCATTGAAATTGGCACTGATTTACCCCCCCCCCAAAAAGGGGTAAAAGACCCCCTTGGGAACATTCGAGTGCAACCAGAAGGGGAGGTGCACAACCAGATCACCCTTACAGAGTCTATATACCAAACTAGAAGCTTCTGCGGCACACTGTTTTTGAATTATGCGACATGTATACATACACATACAGACTACATAAGAACATACATACGCACATACATACATACGTACATACAGACGTCACGAGAAAATCTCATCGTAATGAACTCGGGGATGATGGAGAAGGATTTGTCGGCTGTTTATATGTGGTTAGGTTCGTATGCAAGTGCTGATTGGTCGAAAAAACTACTCAACATTCATTCGGGGGGGGGGGAGCAAATTCCAAATATTAGACCAAAATTTGAGTGAATTTTTTTTCGGGATCACAATACTTCCTTTACTACGTAAAAGGAAGTAAAATTTTTGAAGTTTTTAAATGACAGGTGAATTTTGGCTCAATCACAAAGCTAATGTTGACATTTTAATGGAGCGCAATATTCCTAATAAATTGTTTTTGTGTAAATAGTACTCAAATTAGGATAAGAATTTAATCCCGTCCCCTCCCCCCAGACTACAGATATATCCTCAACACACTTTGAACGACCTTATAAACTCCTCAAAACAATGAACTGATTAACCGGAAGCTTATGTATCGCTATACACAAATATGTTCCAATGAACTGCAGGTTTATTTTCTTTGAACACAATGAAGTTTGGGTAGAAAACAAAACAAATTGCTGACTTATTGCTCAAATCAATATAGTTAAGATACATTTCCGTGAGGGTCATTCCATAGAAATGTCAACCTCAGCAGAAGAAAAAAAATACCGAAGTGAAAAAAGTATCAATAAATAAATAAATAAATAAAAATCATGCAACATAAAAAGTAAAAAAAAAAATGAAAAGGTATTAGCCATAATAAATAGTTTGTAGTGTGTTTACTGCTTGTTATTCGATGGTTACGTTAGTCACGTTACGTTAGTCACACTTCCATCTTGAGTAAAAGTGACACTTAAGACAAAGTAAAATTAAGATTTAATAAATGTGTTTTATGTTTTTAAAAGCCAACTTTACACATTTTTCAAATATATCATGCAATTTTTAACACTTGCTTAACTTTGAGAAATTTTTGCCTTACAACGTGAGCATTAATTTTCAGAGTTGCAAAAATGTTACGTTAGTCACGCTGCTATTTTGGTTGAAAAAATATCTACTGTCAGTAATTTTGTTTTGAATTCTTAGCAGAAATTATACACAGATACCATGTACCTTGTAAATCCATCAGCATAACTAAAAAATATTTTTTATCCTTTAAGTTACAAGTAAAAACAGTTACAAAATCAGCTCTGAATGGTTACGTTAGTCACTATGGAATGACCCATTAGGAAAAAACCCGCACCTTAGAGCCAGGCTAACGTAAGTGCATTTGCGCCATTTTTCAGGGGAGCGCGAAAACGCTTGTCTGATGCGTACGAAAGAAGGAACTACCGCTCTTTTCATGCTGCTAATTAATTGTGAAGGAGGTTTTTTTTTCTTTTTTTTCTTTTTCTTTGTTTTTTTTTTGTGTTGAATAACGCTCTCATAGGTCGATGCGGTGAAAATCGCCACTTTTGGACCTAGGTTAGTCTGACTCTGAGGTACAGATGTGAGCATTCTCATTAAAAATAATTAGCACATAATAAAATGTATTTTTTTAATAGTCTTACCACGTTGCTATTAATGGACTCGACTCCAACATTATCAAAGACAATCGGCTCTTCCCACGTAACAGGCACTCCGTATGCATCAGCATTCACTACTTCAAATGAATCTGGGCACTGATGAAATACTGGCGGATCGTTATCTGATTTAAGATTAAAATAAGAGGTTTAAAATGCAGAACGTAATTTAAACATCTTACTAGCTGTCAGGGCAGCTAGATTAGCTTCCTGTGGTATGATGATGTATAATGCCCCCCCCTAACTTTTTCCTCATTATTATGTTATATTATCTATATATATATACTATAAAGATGACGGGTTCTGCTTGTTTGTTTGTTTGTTTGTTTGTATGTTTGTAACCGATGGATAAAAGCCTTCACAACACCTGCAGACCTGAAACTTGGCAAAAATTCGAACGTATCCCCTCGAACGCCGAATTCTAAATTTCGAATCAGTTATTTTTAAATTAATTAATTAGTGTCATTTTTGGTGAACTCCGATTAATTGAGGTGGGGGGGGGGACTTTCTCCACCCCCAAACATTATACATCGCTGGAAAGGATTTTTTTTCCTGAAAAAGAAAAGTTTTGGCACGTTTCTCTCCGTTAATTAGAACAGGAGATATTAATCAATCAAATTTAGTCAATTTTCAAGACTTAACTCTATACGCAAAACTGAAACACTAGGTCCCATTTTCCCGACAAACTGCTCTTTCGTCCTTGAAGTTACATAGTGGTTTAAATTTGTGTATAGAGTTAAGCCTTGAAAATTGACTATATTTTAGTAATTAATATCTTCTGTTAGTCTATCAATAAACGGTTAAAAAAAAAACATGTAGTTTTAAAAATTGGCACACAGGTACAGGAAGGTATCCTCAAGAACATACTAAAGTCCCCATTTTAGGGGCGTTTTTTCAGTTTTCGTCCTATATCTCAAAAATTACTTGCAAGCAAAAATGTCAGTTATTGAATTAAAGAACATAAAATTATCTTTAAAAAACTTTTTTTTATTTTTATTGTAGCTATAATTGGTGTTGAGATATTAAATTTCAAAGTTTGCGAATTTTTGAAAAAACTCACTATTTTCCACTCTTTTCTATTTTTGGAGCTTCCCCAAACATTAATTTAATATGATTATTTTGTCTTTTCGGTGTTAAGTAGTTCCGGTCATCAGAGTGATTTAATTTCTTGAAATTGGAAGGCAATTGGGGGAGGATAAGGGCGAGAAATGAAGAACAAAAATATGTGCAGGTTTTTTCCCCCACCATAGTCCAGCATATATTGCACACTTACCTACAACATTTACAGTAAGAATGCATTCAGAAATCTTTTTCTTTTTCTCATTCATGACAGAAAATATGATATCAGTCTTTCCAGAAGGAAAGATGGTAGGTCTTCCAACAGATACCCATTCTGGTGTGACATCGTAGTCTTTCCAGTCAGTATCCGGTGCGGGCACAGTTACGCTTGTGGAATTTTCCAGAGGCTGCAGGTCGACACTAATATCATTCGGGCATGAAATAAACGGATTGCTTTTTACTGAAAGAGAAATACTTATATTTATTTTTGGTGCATTTTAATTTTGGTGTTTAAAAAATCTCACAATTTAAAGCACATATCAGTTAACAATTTTAGTTATTTGCACATTCATGATTAAGTATTACGGTATTCATGTTAATAGACGAAAGTGATCATATTTTGCATTTACAATTAAAAACTGACTTCTGCAGTCTGCAATGGATAGGAAGTATATTTCGAGCAATGTTACTGTAATACACAACATAACTGTTGTACAAATGAAAACTTTTGCTATGCGTACAACTGTTTTTTTACAAAGAAATTACTCTGTTCGACAAAAAAAACCCTTGAAAATGCTTCTGGTATTTTGAAGGCTTATTCTTATGTAAAATGACCCCCTGAATCCGAATATGACCCCCGTTTTCCCCCATCACGTTCCATTTTTTTTTAAAACTCCCCCCCTTTTTTTTTTCATTTTTCCTTAGTTTCAGGGCTATTATTTTTTTTTTTGGAGGGGAAAGGAGCCTTATATTCACCAATAATTTTTTTTGGATGTCAAGAGAGACTCAAAGTTTAAAATCATGAGCACCGAGAAAAAATCGGGGAACTTTTGGGGGGCCTGGCCCCCAAAATATTTGAAAAATCACCAAAAACGATCTTTTTATTCTAGTTTCTTTAAAAAGACCTTTAAAACATTTTTTTCGGTGCAGAACCAGAGTATAGGATCTGTTTTTATGGCTCCTGGGTCAGAAAAAATTTTCACGCTGTAAAATGTAAAAAAAAAAAAATAAAATAATGCTTTAAAAATCGCACTTTGCACTCGAGTTTTAAAGCAGGTCTTCGGCCAAAAAAAAAAACAAAATTTGGCTGATTCTTATGTCAAATGACCCCCTATTTCCAAATATGACCTCAGTTTCCCCCTCCACCCCCTCTTTCCAGAGAGTTCCCCCCCCCCCAATTCAGAGTCATTTTACTAATTCGGAGGGGAAAAGTACGTTACGTAACCCGTTAACATAATTCTAAAAGGCAACAGAGGTTCAAAGTTCAAAATCATGTACATGTGTACCAAAAATATAAACTATGGCGGTGTACCCCCCCCCCCCCAAAAAAAAAAAAATCTTCTTTTCTTGTTTTTCTAAGAGACGTTTTAAACCTTTTTTTTTTTTTTGTGAAAAATCAGAGTATTGAATTTTCTTTTCTTTTTTTTTTGGGGGGGGGGGGAGGTATACCGCCCTAGTTTATATTTTTGGTACACATTGTACATGATTTTGAACTTTGAACCTCTGTTGCCTTTTAGAATTATGTTAACGGGTTACGTAATGTACTTTTCCCCTCCGAATTAGTAAAATGACTCTGAATTGGGGGGGGGGACTCTCTGGAAAGAGGGGGTGGAGGAGGGAAACTGAGGTCATATTTGGAAATAGGGGGTCATTTGACATAAGAATCAGCCACAATTTTGTTTTTTTTTTTGGCTGAAGACCTGCTTTAAAACTCGAGTGCAAAGTGCGATTTTTAAAGCATTATTTTTTTTTTTTTTTTAAATTTTACAGCGTGAAAATTTTTTCTGACCCAGGAGCCATAGGAGCGGATCCTATACTCTGGTTCTGCACCGAAAAAATGTTTTTAAAGGTCTTTTTAAAGAAACTAGAATAAAAAGATCGTTTTTGGTGATTTTTCAAATATTTTGGGGGGCCAGGCCCCCCAAAAGCTCGATTTTTTCTCGGTGCTCATGATTTTAAACTTTGAGTCTCTCTTGACATCCAAAAAAATTTATTGGTGAACATAAGGCTCCTTTCCCCTCCAAAAAAAAAAAAAAATAGCCCTGAAACTAAGGAAAAATGAAAAAAAAAAGGGGGGCGTTTTAAAAAAAATTGGGACGTGATGGGGAAAAACGGGGGTCATATTCGGATTCAGGGGGTCATTTTACATAAGAATCAGCCTTCAAAATACCAGAAGCATTTTCAAGGTTTTTTTTTGTCGAACAGTGTTACATTTGATTTTCTAGGAGCTTATTTCTCAGGTTTATTTTAACGAGGACTGAAATATGTGCTGCACACTGTTGTATTATAATAAATATTATACAAACATACAGTATACAACACATATACACAATATAGGGAAGTGCTTAGAGTAGGGCAATTCCATCGTTACAGACGTAACAATCGCAGACTTTGAACACAAATAATTCTGGTTTGGGCTGATGAAAGTCTTCAATTTTTTTTCCTGTAGTGTAACTTGATGATGTTTATGCTACATTAAATTTGCGTGCAGATTGCTTAATTACAAAAAAATACAGAAATTAAAAACTGCCTGTTACAGACGTAATTCACAAAACAGCAAAAACTCGACTATGTCATACAACTTACAATATTCCTCTGAATTATACGGAAATTTTGAACTTTTTTTTTTAATACGTGTTTTAGAGACTTCAAGCTTTCTAAAACCATAAAGATTGTGTGGATTTTGACTGCCGAATTTGTGAAAAAATTCATAAACTTGTTACGGACGAAACAAAGTGGTGTTACAGACGGAACGTCTCTGATTTGAAAGTAGAAAACAATATTTTAAAGCAGGAATAAACAAAGATTTTTGTGTAAGAATGAATTTTATGTAAAGATTTTTGTGCTAAAACAATACAGTAGCATTAATTAACACATTATTTGAATATTTTAAGTTATACTGTAACAGTTTTAGAAAATTTGGGTAAGTCTGGGGGAGTTGAGAGCATATGCCGATATGTCAATATGTAACAATAAATTAATGCATCTTAAGACAATTATTTCCAAGAAAGATTGACACAAGAAAAGTTTAGAAGGGCCTTCACACAAATTTATTTATTTGTATTCTTAAAATTAATGCATAATGGGGCTGCTACATAAAAAAATCGGAAAAGTAAATTCCTCCCTGGAATCAGTGATTGGTCTTAGGAGAACTTAAAAATTTGAAAATGTTGGATGATATAGCAGAATACTAGTACCAAACTAAAATTTAACCTTCTTGGTGACAGTTGGTCAATTTTGATAATTTTTTTTGAATGAAAAAATGTGTCCTTTTTCGTCCGACGTTCTCGAAATTCGAACGGCATTTTCGTATTCTGTTCGAAAACAATGCATTTCGCGGGCTTTTGGCAAATTCGCGATGTTAGCCCACCGTTCTTCCAATTTTGGCGTCAGCTTTAAAACATTTTCCTGGGGCATATAAATAATTTTAACTTTTTCTGCAATGGAGTTTGCACACTGAAAAAAGGAAAGAGCGTCGTTGACAAATGCTGTTCTAGATCTTACTCTCTGCCAAACCTGGTGCTTGACCATACCCCCAACTCCATCCACAGCTCCCTTTCCATGTAACGTAGCAAAAAAATGCCAGTTGAGGTATAAATTATAATCAGTTATACCATATGTGTATTTTATTAATCTTAAGAAATAAATTTCAATTACATGCCGACATAATTAAAAATTTCAAAATCAGAATACCAGAAACTTTAGTACTCGTACCATATTATGCTATATACATGTATTGCTCATCCTGTGCTTTTTACCTATTTAATTGGAAATTTACTTTTGCTACGGACGTAACATAGAGCCATTTGTTATGTCCGAAATGTTACGTCTGTAACAGCATTAATTTAAAAACTAAATCAGTTGCAATATTTTTAACTATGGTGGGCAATTACTCTAAGAATTTGCCAAAAGGACCATTAAGGGTTTTTTTTAATTTTGATTTTTTAGGACGTAATGACAACTTTTGCTTCTTTTTTGTTACAGACGTAACATCAAACTTCTTTTTTTCAAACTTCAATTACACCATTTAGATCAATTCAAAATTAATTAATAAATGCATATTATTATAGTACCGTCTTAGTAGTTAAAATTGTGCTACAAGTAGTTATTTTTGTGTTTATTTTTCGATGAGAAATATGCATTTGAAAATGTGTTCTTTTTTCTGATTTTTACAAGTTCGTGAATATCGTACTTCCAACTAAGAAAACAAGTATTATTCTAACTCTCACCAAAAACCAATGCAGGATTCTTAAAATATACATCTTAAGCTTTAAAATGATGTATAACATAGCAACATAACTTCAATATGAATTTTTGACCAATTGGTTTCACTTTTCATGGAATGGCCCTCTTTCTAGTCGTCAACTACTCTTTAAAATGGCAGATTGCATCGGGCACTGTTTGTCGAGGCATACTAAGCAAATGAACTGTTGTTCTCCTTGCCCCCTTCAGTCGGAAGTATGAAATAGTTAACCAAAAATGTTTTTATTTGGTACACAAAGTACTATGGCTAAGATATTTCAATCCATATTTTGGAATGTTGCTAATTCCAAAACCAGAAATTTTTGCACAGATGATAATATACAGTATGTCAAGAGTAACTACAAGAAAAATAAAGTAATTTAATCAATTATTAAATAATAAGCAGCTGTTCAAAGCTGATGTCCGGTATACCGGACACCAGGTCTGAAGGAGTAAAATTGTAGTTTTTACAAAATAGAATCGAATCTTGTAAGAACGAAGCTCAAGGGTAAAACTCTTTAAAATCAGTTTGTCTTAAGCGTAGCTCATCTTATCCAAAGAACAATGCACTGCAAATCATAAAATTGGGATTGGAAATTCAGTTCAGGAGCAATAATTCGTTTTATGCTTGTTCGAATTAGCAAGGTTCGACTGTAATTTCTTCCTATATATAATCATGTTTCTTTAAACAAATAAATACCCTCATAAAAGAAACCTCTATTCGATCATGCAATCTTTGCCAGAGGGTTCGTTTCTTTTTGCTGCACTCTTTTTATTAAATGCAACATTTTTTTTTCAGCAAGCTTTTTTTTACTTTAATTTTTTCTCTCTCTTTCGGAATTGAGTTATTAAATTAATAATAGTGACATTTTCTGCCGTTATTTTTCAAACTTTTTACCTTATTTTAGTGTCCACAATGGTTTGTTTTTTCTTCATCCTGCTACAGAACTCTTAATAGGCAAAA